>BLKR01002948.1:0-168582 GCA_011170035.1 Teleogryllus occipitalis
AATGAATGAATGAATGAATGAATGAATGAATGAATAAATAAATAAATAAATAAATAAATAAATAAATAAATAAATAAATAAATAAATAAATAAATAAATAAATAAATAAATAAATAAATAAATAAATAAATAAATAAATAAATAAATAAATAAATAAATAAATAAATAAATAAATAAATAAATAAACAAACAAACTTGAATCCAGTCATTGCATTTGGAGCTTCGTCCACTTTTTAGGATGTCTGGTGACACCGTGCGTCAGAAGACCCCAGTCCATCCTTGCCTCCCCCTGCCCCTATCAGGCCCGGTGCGACTGTTGCGCTCCGTCCAGGGTGTGTGAAGCGCAAAACGTTGGATGTGCGACGCGGCGACGGAGATGCGGGCTGCGTTGCGGCGACGCTGCTCACCAACAAAGCGCAGTGGCCTTAAAGGGGCAGGACAGGAAGTGCGCTTTACTGACAACACGAGTTTGGAAGGACTCATGTTACAGAACGTTCCAAATATCAGGAACATTTCATAACAATGTGATTGCATATTATAGTATTGCATATATTATAGTTGCCAATAAGACTAAATGTAAGCATTTTTATTTATCAGTTAACAATTATAAACATTTTTTATTGATAAGTAAATATAAATGTAAATTTTTTTATTTATCAGTAAACAAGAGAAGATATGGAACTTAACGATTAGTGTAAAGAGAGGCTAACAATTCTATAACTACTGTTATTGTTTCTCTTTATACATTATGTTAACCATTTAAATAGTTTGGTTCCAACAATGTATCTACCTGGTTACTTTTAGTAGTGAATTCTCAGTGAAGAAACATTTTTTTCTGTAATGTATTTACCGTCAGCATTGAGAAAAGAAGTAACTGTTAAATGGTGTGTGTGTGTGTGTACAATGTATACAGCCTCTGTTAAATTTGGGATTTTTTATTTCATGATCTATTAAATAGTATATTATAAAATTTTGATATTTTGCACATTTAAAGGCACAGCATTTCTAAACTCTTGGCATTTTTTTGATGTTGATTAAAAGTATCTTTTACTTTTTGTAATAGTTTTTGGTCCAAATTTTCCCAACATTTTAGCACAAAGGTTTAAAAAAATATTTTTGTTGATAAAGAATACATCTATAAAAAATGCTCCACTGTCAATCCTATAAAGCATGTATAATGAATTTTTTATTTAGGTGTCAATATTAGTTTTTGAGAAAAGGTATATTAATGACAAAATAATTACATTTTGGGGAAATGCCGAATTAAAATGTGTGTACTTGGTACTGTTACTTTATAATGCTCTTCTGAACAAATATTCTCACATGGGTATGGTGCTAGAAAACAAAATAAATGCAAAAATACCTGTACTCTAAACGTTTGAACAATGTGTTTCAACAACTCAAATAAATAATATGTCAAATTTCGAATAAGACGGCGTTTTTCTTTGCAGCTCTAAAAGGCGTGGGTGTGGTTTAATCTTACAACGACAGGCATGTAAGAATTGAAGGGGTGTATAGATTCCGTATAAGAAAATAAAGCAAAGTTTGAACTATTTATTTGAACAAATAACCTGATAATTTGATAATTTTCATGATAAAGTCTCTTCTTAAATAATTTTTAGAAACAGATTTAATACATTTTGTTTACCAATATCAGATTTTATTACCGATATGACATTGTATTGCCGATAGTCTTTTACTCACTAACAACACACACTGAAAACATAACTTTCTCTGTCATATGATAACTATCCATTGTTAGGTCTACCCAGAATTACAGGATAGAATTCCTTGAAAATGAAATCTCCAGTAAGGAACTCGAGCTATTCTATTCCCGAAAGCGCCAAAAGCCAGCGAGGTTTTCGGTCACCGCCAAATCTCATCCCGCTCCGTGAGATTGAAATTTCAGAACCGGATCCCGGGAGTGTCGTTTGCGCAACCCGTTTCGTCGAAAACCGATGAGACTCTTTGCAACCGCATTCACGTGATATCTGAATGCTGTACGCTCTTCCTGGTGCCTGGCATTTTTCGCCCAGCTCTGCCTTTTCTTACAGTGTACCATCAGATGGGATTTGAAGAACTTGACAGAGAGAAAATTAGAGGAACAATATGTATCTTATTCTGGGAACTAATATGAGAAAAATTACAAAACCTGATACATTTTTCAACATTCAAGTAAAGTTTTTTCACTATCAATTCTTTTTATACTTTTAGAAAATACAACAACGCAAAGAACGAAAATAATGAAATTTATTATTATTAAACTAATTATAGAAAAAATGAGCATTATGTATATCTAAACTGCATAAAAATATTGTACACAATCTCTAAAATTAAGAAATATTGTAAAAAACTGCGGGACCAGCGATCTCATTTCCTTTGGTTTTTCTTCCTGTTTACATTGATTATTAGAGTTAATATAAATTCTGTGGACGCATACAAATGCAAGTTTGATATTTTTTCCGCCATTTTATGATTAAAGCAATGTTCACCAACATACACATTCATCCACATAAAATAATGAGATAGCGTTTTGGCAGAACATGCCCTATGAAACGCCGAGCTGTGAATAAACAAAAGTCTGAAATGGAATCAATAGACAATACATCAACAAAACTTATTTCAATATCACATTAAATAAATATATTACAGTAACAAGAAGGGTTAAGATCAAATATATATTTTTTAGGAGGATTGTATCATAAAATATGAATTTTTGAATGTTATGTTCAAAATCACATGACCAAAATTGTTAGTTTAAAATTACACGGAATAAACTGATTACCTTTTATTTTTATTTTTGAAATAATAGTATGTAACACAGGAGTTTAACTATTGTGAACAGTAGTTCGAGTTCCGACGGTGGCAGGATTTTCGACTCTAGTTTGTCAGCTAAGTCGAATTCAGTCGCTGACAGGAGGATAATTCTAGCGGACGGTTGTTCTTATCGATAGTTTTCCGTGGTTTCTCCGATCAACACCAGGTGAATGCCGGAACAGTACCCTAACAAACGGGCCACGGACCGCACGCGATCTTTCCTTCCTCTTCCTAGTCCTATCCTCACCCCTTGCACACACACACACACACACATGCACTGCACTACCACACATGCCGGGAGACCGGTCAGGGGCTTAGAGCTTGTCCCGACCGGGGCGGTGACCCGTTGGTGGGAGATATCTGGTTTGGGAAAACCCCGTTAGTCGACGATAAGTCGTCGCCGAATCTTGCCGTCAAGCGGAGAAAGATCCCCACCACCTACCAATGAAAAAACATGCACTTCACTTACGGGCAAATGACCTCAATAGTTGACCCTCCCGAAATCACTAACAATCAATCAATCCAGCGTGTATCTACATCTGGGAACCTCTTTCCAGTTTTGATGAGTTCACAAAGAAGTGAACGTTTTAAAGACAACTCAACCGGATTCGGCCTGCGTGACTTATCGGGGCGCTCAGATTGTCAACGTAGCAACGACAACAGTTCCCTCGCATGGGGACACGAGGCTGTGTGCGACGTTATTGCATTGAGGGTGTGGGGGACGACAGAGGATGCAGACGAAATTGGCAGACTGGGCTGTGCAGAGAAAAATACGTAGTCTGGGGTGCATAGGCGGAAGGGGATCAATGTCAAACTTCAAGAACTGTCAAATGCAATCTTTTTTAAATGCTCTTGTGACACAAAATTGCATGGGTTGAACTCGGTATAAATATGTCGGCTTTTTGCGCTAATTATTATGAAATAAATATCTATAGGAACATCTTGTATTTATTGTGAATTCCAATTCCAGTAATGCAGTGTGTATATATTTATCATTTTAGTCCTAGGCCCAGGTTTGATATATTATCTATGTCTGAGGATAAGGGAGACATGTAGTGAGTTTGACGTATTTTCTCAATTTCGAAAGTTATACAAATATTTAAGAAAACCAACCAATGGTGTTACAAATGATAATTGTTTTGCATTGTTTCTAAAGGATGACAATTTGATTGCCTAGAAAAGAGTGATTGTAGGAGTACACTAAACGCCTGTAATAGACCCTCAATCTGGCTGTTTGACTGCCGTGCCACAGCAACAGCAGCGGCAACAGCTGCCCTGCAGGGCGACGGGGTCCCGGGCGTCGATCTGTGCGGTCGCCAGGGTCGGTGGGGCGGGGCGTCGGGGGTGGGGGTTGAAGGGGAAGGCGCGCAGAGGTCGGCGACGCACTGGGTAGAACTGGGAAATGGGGCAAACGCAGGAGCAGGCCGCAGGGAGCTGGTGGAAGGAACAGGGAAGCGTAGACGGAGGGGTGCATTTGGATGAGTACGGATGGAAAGGTGCAGACGGAAGGGTGGGGTCGGAAGGTTAACGTCGAAAGACTACGGACGAAGCGGGCAGATGAAGCGCTGCAGACGAAATGGTGCAAACAGAGCGGGTGGGCGGAGGGGTGTAGACTAAGCGCGCAGACAGAGAGGTTAGAACTGAAAGTCAGAGTAGTGCAGATATAGTGGGCAGTCAAGCGGGTTTAGACAGAGAGGGGAAACGGGTGGTATAGACAGAACTGGCAGACAGAGGGGTTAGGCTGACCGTGACGTCAGAGTGGTGTAGATAGCGCGAGCAGACAGAAGGGTGTAGACTGACCGGGCAGACAGAGGGGTTAGAACTGAAAGTCAGAGTCGTGAAAATAGAGCCGGCAGTCAAACTGGTTTAGACAGCGTGGGGAAACGGGTGGTGTAGACACAACTGGCAGACAGAGGGGTTAGGCAGAGCGTGACGTCAGAGAAGTGTAGATAGAGTAGGCAGACGGAATGGTGGAGACAAACAGAGATCTGAGATGACAGGGCGAAAAAGTGAAGAGCAGACAAAGCGAAAAAATGAAGGCGTGCAGATCGAGGGGTGCAGAAAGAGCGGATAGAGGGAAGGAAACGGAGTGGAAAGACGAATAAATAAAGACGGATGGATCCAGAAAAAGCGGACGGGCTGAGGTTGCAGCGCAATTAACACAGACAAGGCGGGTTCACTGAGAAATACAGACGAAGAATTTGCTTACAGGGGTGACAGCCAAAATGAACGAACGGAAGGGTTGAGGTCAGAGGAATACAGAAATACGAAGGGTTAGACAGTGGTCACAATGGAGCCGATTCTGGCCGGAATTTCGGTTGGCTGAATAGAACCAACAGAAACAAATCTTCGTCCGAGAGCCTTTGACCATTTCTGTTTACCACTAAGTGTTTGAACGAATCCGGCACATTGGTCAAAATCGGCAAACGTCAGCCGACCGAAAGTTTGGCCCAAATCTGATACAATGTAACCGCCGCCGTTGCTACGGAGCGAGCGAACGGAGAACAGGTGAAGGAAAGTAATGGCGCAAGAAGACTAAAGGCCCATTCACAATGCAAACATAAGCATAAGCATGGCTTTAACATAAAAGTTAGGACTACGTCTACAAGTGGACTCATTCACACGCATAAGCATAGCACGTAAGACGTTAACTTAAGAGCTTGCAAGCTTCAAGCTTCTGTGCTCATGCTTATGTCAGACATAAGGAATGAGCCAATCACAGTTCGTTAACTCAAAATCGAGTATCGAAGTCGATAGGCGAACTATTCGTGTCGATTCGTGTGCTGCGTCTCATAATAGAAACTCTTATTTTGCCTGTGTTTATGTTCGACATTTTGAATACGCCAACTCTTCTCTTGTGTTAATGTCTTTGTCTATGTGTTAGGCTTATGTTTGTGATTGCATTGTGAATGGGCCTTAAGGGGTGCAGACGGAGCAGACAAACGGATTGCACAAAGCTCCGAGTGGGTGGAGGGGTGCAGACGGAGCGAGCGGACGAACGGATACAGTTGGAGGATAGGATGGATAAATTGATCGATAGATTGTTAATGATTCCCCGTCAACTAAAATGGTCTTTAGTCCCGTACGTGTAGTGCGTGTTTTTTCTCGGCAGGTGGCGGTGATCTTCCCCCCACCGTATGGCGAGATCCGGCACCAACCTATCGAACCCTGCTAGCGGTATTTTACCTAACCAGGTATGACACACCAGCGAGGCACCGTCCCAGCCGGGACAGGCTCTAAGCTCCCGACTGGTCTCCCAGGATGTGTGGTAGTGTAGTGCACATTAGCGTGAGTAAGGGGATAGGACAAAGAATAGAAAGGAAAGATCGCGCGAGGTCCGTGGCCCATATGTTAAGGTATTGCTCCGGCATTCGCTCGGTGTTGATCGTGGAAACCACGGAAAACTATCGATCAGAGCAGCCGGCCGCTAGAATTCTCCTCCAAGCAGAGACTGAATTCCACTTAGCTGACTAGCTGGTGTCAAAAATTCTGCCACCGTCGATTGATTGATTGATTGATTTTTTCGTGTTTCCGGACGCGTCAACTGCTTCGGTCATTAGACCCGTTAGTGTTTTTTCTCGGGAGATGGCGGTGATCTTCCCCCACTGAATGGCGAGATCCGGCGCCGACCTACCGTCGGCTAATGGGGTTTCCCCCAACCAGGACTCTCCCACCGCCCCAGCCGGGACATGCTCTAAGCTCCCGACCGGTCTCCCGAATATGTGGTAGTGTAGTGCATGTTAGTGTAAGTGTGCGTGTAAGGGGAGAGGATAGGAAAAGGAAGAGAAAGGAAAGATCGCGCGCGGTCCGTGGCCTGTTTGTGAGGGTACTGCTCCGGCATTCGCCTGGTGTTGAGAGGAGAAAGCACGGAAAACTACCGATCAGAACAGCCGGCCGCTAGAATTCTCGTCCAAACAGGGACTGAATTCGACTTAACTGACCAGCTAGTATCGAAAATTTTGCCACCGTCGAAACTCGAAACTAGAACCTTCCGGTTAGAGGGACTGCAGTGACATCAGTTGATGCCCTGAGCCATCTCTCCCGGTAATAGAGTGTAAAGGATGCAGACAGACGCTAAAAGGTGGAAGTGTGCAGACAGTGTGGTCCTACGGAAAGCTGCAGTCAAGGGTTCGAAAGAGGTGAGTTGCCTCGCAGGGTCACCGTGGCAGCAGCACGGCTCGCCTGCTCGCCCGCTCGCTGCCACGCACCGGGGCGCCGATCTGCGGCGGCGCGCGCGGTGTGCGCCGTGGGCGCGGGGGAGAGGGGCGTGGGGGTGGGGGGCGAGGGGAGCGCACGCAGGTCGCCCAAGCGCGGCGCGGGCGGCGCGGCGAACGTAATGGAATTACAAAGTGGCGCGGCGCGGCGCGCGCCCTCGCGGTGGCGGCGCTGTGGAGGGGGTAGGGGGTGAGGGGTGGAGAGGTTGGTGGGTTTTTTGGTGAAAGGGTGGAGAAGTTGGAGGAGGTAAAGGTGATGGGTGGAGGGGTGGGGGTGAGGGGTGGAAAGGAAGTTGGTGAGGGTGGGGAGGTTTGCGAGATTGTTGGTGAGAGGTGGAGGGGGTGGAGGAGGTAGGGGTGCAGGGTGGAGGGGTGGAGGGGGAGGGATGGACAGGAAGTGGGTGTGGTTGGAGAGGTTGGAGGGGTTGTTGGTGAGGAGTGCAAGGGATAGAGGGGTAGGGGTGAAGGTTGGAGGGCGGGGGTTAAGGGGTGGTGGGGAACGAGGTGAGGATTGGAGAGTTTCCGGGGCTTGATGAAGGGTGGAGGGGGTAGGGGGCGGAGTTATGAGGGGTGGAGGGGAAGGGAGTGAGGGCCGAAGGGGGTTAGTTTGTGAGGGTTGGAGGGGTTAGGGGGTGAGGGGTGGAGGTGGTAGAGATTGAGAGGTGTAGAGGGTAGGGGGAGAGGGCGGAGGTTGTGGGGAGTAGGTGGTGAAGGGTGGAGGGGGTGGGGTGGATGGAGGAGGTGGGTGGGGGTGGCGTAGTATACGAAGGGCGACAGTCGAGCGGGGGACAAAGCTTCAATTGCGGTAATGGAGATAGACACGACGGTCGGGATAGGGTTAGCCTAGTGAGTATTTAGCTACGTAAACTACTGAGCTCGTTAGTGCCGTACGTGTAGTGAATGTTAGTTTACCTCGATGGAAATCATTGGATGAGTTTGGGTTGGAGACAGCATTGCTGCAGGGGTTCTGGTCGGGAGGTCCTAGGGTTCCAGACCCGGCGACGGCAGGTTTTTGGACTCTAGCTAGAGAGATTGTTAGAACTGAGCCGCTGTACGGAGAAGGATTCTAGTGGCCGGCCGCTGACAGCATTTGAATTTGACCGAGATATGTAGTTAGTACCAAATATCGCGGTTTAATTCGACCGAGATATTTGGTTTGTACAAAAAATCGCGGTTTAATAAACCGAGATATTTAGTTAATACTAAAAATCGTGGTTTAATTCGACCGAGAAATTTAGTTAGTACCAAAAAACGCGGTTGAATTCGACCAAGATATTTAGTTAGAACCAAAAATCTGCCAGTGTAGAACACGAACGGGGGCTCCTGATCGTAGCGGCAATGGCAGAGAAAGAGGGTAGGTTTTGATCGTGGGTGTGAGTACGGCAATAGAAGTGGCGATGATATGGGTAGCGGAGATGGCGAGAGGCGTTAAGTAGAGAGTAGCGGCGTCAGGAGTTATGATCGTGGGGGTGCGGAGATTGTTTCGGATCGTAGCGTTGGCAGAAGTGCCGATGGAGGTGGAGGGGATAGTGGAGGCAGGTCGTGATTGTGGTGGGGTGGCTGGAGGCCGCGTTGAGGGAACGCACGCTGCTGTCGTTGTGTGTCCCGTGTGCTCTAGGTCTGCTCCGCGTCGCCGCGTACGCCTCTAGTTGTGGGAGAGAGTTGTCTCAGGCTCCCCTGGCACTCGCTGGGTTCACTGTTCGCCTGCTGGCTTCTGATCTGGCCTGGCCTCTCTCGGGATCTCTGATGCTGTCTCACCCACTATTTCCCTCTCTCTTTCCCATACCCTGTCTCTCCCTCTCTTTCCCTCATCCTTTCTCCCTCCTGCTCTCTCTCCCTTACCTCTTCTTCACCCTATCTCTCTCTTTCTCTTTCCTTCTCTTTCTATCTCTCACTCTCTCTTTCTTTCTCTTTCTCTTTCTCTCTTTCTCTTTCTCTCTGCTGGCTCCTGATCTGGCCTGGCCTCTCTCGGGATCTCTGATGCTGTCTCACCCACTATTTCCCTCTCTCTTTCCCATACCCTGTCTCTCCCTCTCTTTCCCTCCCCCTTTCTCCCTCCTGCTCTCTCTCCCTTACCTCTTCTTCACCCTATCTCTCTCTTTCTCTTTCCTTCTCTTTCTATCTCTCACTCTCTTTCTTTCTCTTTCTCTTTCTCTCTCTTTCTCTTTCTCTCTGCTTGGCTCCTGATCTGGCCTGGCCTCTCTCGGGATCTCTGATGCTGTCTCACCCACTATTTCCCTCTCTCTTTCCCATACCCTGTCTCTCCCTCTCTTTCCCTCATCCTTTCTCCCTCCTGCTCTCTCTCCCTTACCTCTTCTTCACCCTATCTCTCTCTTTCTCTTTCCTTCTCTTTCTATCTCTCACTCTCTCTTTCTTTCTCTTTCTCTTTCTCTCTTTCTCTTTCTCTCTGCTGGCTCCTGATCTGGCCTGGCCTCTCTCGGGATCTCTGATGCTGTCTCACCCACTATTTCCCTCTCTCTTTCCCATACCCTGTCTCTCCCTCTCTTTCCCTCACCCTTTCTCCCTCCTGCTCTCTCTCCCTTACCTCTTCTTCACCCTATCTCTCTCTTTCTCTTTCCTTCTCTTTCTATCTCTCACTCTCTCTTTCTTTCTCTTTCTCTTTCTCTCTTTCTCTTTCTCTCTGCTGGCTCCTGATCTGGCCTGGCCTCTCTCGGGATCTCTGATGCTGTCTCACCCACTATTTCCCTCTCTCTTTCCCATACCCTGTCTCTCCCTCTCTTTCCCTCATCCTTTCTCCCTCCTGCTCTCTCTCCCTTACCTCTTCTTCACCCTATCTCTCTCTTTCTCTTTCCTTCTCTTTCTATCTCTCACTCTCTCTTTCTTTCTCTTTCTCTTTCTCTTTCTCTCTTTCTCTTTCTCTCTGCTGGCTCCTGATCTGGCCTGGCCTCTCTCGGGATCTCTGATGCTGTCTCACCCACTATTTCCCTCTCTCTTTCCCATACCCTGTCTCTCCCTCTCTTTCCCTCACCCTTTCTCCCTCCTGCTCTCTCTCCCTTACCTCTTCTTCACCCTATCTCTCTCTCTTTCTCTCTTTTTCCTTCTCTTTCTATCTCTCATTCTCTCTTTCTTTCTCTTTCTCTCTCTCTCGTACTCTCTCTCTCTCTCTCTCTCCCTCTTTTTCTCGGGAGGTGACCTGCAGTGTTGCGGTCACTAGTCGCCTTCCACCTCTCGATTCTGCAGTTCAAATCCCTGTTGATTAATGTGGTATTTGTGGTGACAAAAGCGGCTTCGCCGTAGATGTTACTCAGGATTCTCTACTTGCCCAAATTCTGATTAAACTACCTCTTTTAATTATGATTCACTTTATATAAATATCATCAGACATTCATTCACGCACTAGAACTCTTTTCCCATACCTATATCTACAGTTTCCTGACAGTATGGACACCAATACATTTACAAAATCGTTCTCACACTCACTCACACTCTCCTACACATTTTGTAGAATACATAATTGTTTATACTTTCTCTCTCATGGATTTCCATCGCCGTTAATGCCACGTAAAGAGACATACGTATAGTAAACTTCACGTTTCTAACAAATGCATTTTACCCTTCATTCAACGTAGAAACTAGATACATACTTAAAAGTTGGACTCCTGAAAGTATAATCGTTTTAATCACCAGAGATCAGGTGCCAAACAAGATTTACTTATTAATGGAGCACTAAAGAATGCGATCTGTCAAAGAAGTGAACTTTTCGGGTGGGGGATGCGTTTAGTACAAAAAGGGTTTTCGGTAAAGCCAATTTAAATTTTAGATAATAAACTAATTTCTAATATTTTGTGACAAGAATGAATAGTATATGTCAGTAATAAAATGTGATTCAATATTGGCATTCTAAAATATGTTACGCATGAAAATACTTCTTTCATTTTATTGAGAAAAAATTTAAAATCAATATTTCCAGGATTATCGTGCAACGAGCATCATAATGTACATACAATATTATCAGAAATATTCATTTCGTTAAAGAAGGTTAATCACGTAACTTTAGCACCTCCTGCAGTGCAATGCAGTTTTCACGGAAGTGCATGAGAGGATGGAGTTAATTGATTCATATATTCATTTCTAATTTACCACTTATATTTCACGAGATATTGAGGTGACTTTCTTTTTACAAACGGACCTATACATATTTTTTAGTCTATCATGACTGGCGTACAAAGACGAATTCAATGATATTGTCGCATTTTAGTTAAGCATTTGTTGAGTAATTTTGATGTTTTTCGCCTCCTTTTTATCCACGTGTTTAACGGATATTTTGAATGTTACATTCCGCCACACAATGCCTCGCAACGATCCTCTAGCAAACGCGCGATCGGGCAAGGAAAGCAGAGCACAAAAAAATCAAATTTACGAAAAAAAGCTTATCTAACATACAACAATATGTATATCACTGGTTCGTCTTTTTTTGCTCGTTACTGCAGGAGGTGCTAAAGTTCCGTGACTCACCCTGTTTTGTGAAATACGTGGTCTAAATTACATAGTCAGGCATCAGTTTATGTAATCGCATTGCATGTGGTCGGAAGGTCCAAGGGTTTGAACTCTGACGGCAGCAAGATTTTCCACTCTGGTACGTTGCTCTATCGAATTCTGCCACTACCTGGAGGAGAATTCTAGAGGCCGGCTACTCCGATCAGTAGTTTTTCGCGGTTTCTCCGATTAACACCAGGCGAATGCTGGAACAATACCCCAACAAACGGGCCAAGGACCTCACACGATCTTTTCTTCCCCTTTCTTGTTCTATCCTCACCCCTCACGTACACACACTTCACTTACATGCACTACACTACTACACATGCCGGAAGCACGGTCGGGATCTTATAGCTCAACACGGCTGGGGCGGTGCTCCCCTTGTGGGAGGTACCCGTTTGAAGACACCCCCCCCACGCAAGGTACGTGCAGGTCGGCGCCGGATCTCGCCATCAATTTGGTTGGTCAATTGGTTTGTTAGTGATTCCGGGAGCATCAACAGTTTAGGACATTATTCCCGTAAGTGTATTGCGTGTTATTTCCTCGGGAGATGGCGGTGATCTTCCCCCGCTGGATGGCGAGATCCGGCGCCGACCTACCGTCGGCTAGTGGGGTTTCCCCCTAACCAGGACTCTCCCACCACCGGGGCACCGCCCCAGCCGGGACATGCTCCAAGCTCCCGACCGGTCTCCCGGAGTATGTCTCCCCATCAAAATCACTACCACATCTCGTAATAAAAACATGCACTGCGCTTCCAGAACGTATGCCCTTACTAGATCACGCAGAATCCTTAACCAATCAATCGATAACCGTGGGATCAGTCTATCTTTTAGTTCTTGCAAGAATGAGCAATATACTGCCTTCTGTGGCAATGGAATACTAGCTTTCTGTGAGGCAGCTAGGATTGGTTTCCCAGGCGATGAAAAATAAAACTGAAGCTTTCTAATAAAAATTCGTCTCAGTTTTTACAGCTGTGGGCCGAAAAGAGCGCACGCAGACCAAAAGTATTAGATACTGTGATGAGAAAGCGACATGATCACTACAAGTTTCCCTAATCCTCAGGCCTGGGAACACCGCTAGCGAGGGAAAAGTCGGATTGATCTGACCCTAAAACGGCAGACAGGAGAAGGAGTAAAAGCAGAGTGCGCAACTATAATTGTCTCCACCAGTCTATATGGGAGTTGAAAGGCCCTGAGTGCCCCGTTACCCATTCGTAACGTAACCACGACAACAAGGGGGAGGTAGCGTCAACGGCGACTCTGATAAGAAAGAAAGAACGAAGGGAAAGACTGAAGAAGGACCCAAGAAATGTTGACGATAGCGAGCAGTGCGCGAGTCAATTGGAAAGTGAAGCTAGAGGAGAGGGGTAAGCTGGAAAACTAGTGGCGTGAGTGAAGCGGACTTTGTTTATAGGAATTTCGGGTGCGACAACGGTTAAGGTAATTAGCCTTGTAACTGTAGTGCTTGTTTTTATCACGAGTGATTGATTTATTGATTGTTAGTGATTCCGGGCGCGTCAACTACTGAGGTCATTAGTTCCGTCGGTGTAGTGCATGTTTTTCATCGGGAGGTGGCGGTGATCTTCCCCCACTGAATGGCGAGATTCGGCGCTGACCTGCCGCCAACTAGCGCGGATTTCTCCAACCAGGTTTCTCCCACCAGCGGGCCACCGCCCCACCCGGAACAAGTTCAAAGTCCCCTATCGGTCTCCCAGCATGTGTGGTAGAATAGTGCATATTACAGTAAGTGTGTGTGTAAGGGGTGATGATAGAGCAAGGAAGAGGAAGGAAAGAGCGCGCAGTCCGTGGCCCGTTTGGTAAGGTACCGCTTCGCCATTCGCCTGGTGTAGTTCGGAAAAAACACGGGAAAGTACCGGTCGGAGCAGCCGGTCGCTACAATTCTCGTCCAGACAGTTGAATTCGACCTAGCTATGTCGCTAGTGTCGAAAATCCTTCCACTGGTGGGACTCAAACCTTAAGACCTCCCGGTGAGAAGCACTGCAGTGACATCAATGGATGCCCTGAGCCACCTAAGCCGGTTTGGGAAGTGAAGCTCGTGAAGAGGTAAGTTTGAAAATTAGTAGCGTGAGCGTTGTGGGAGAAGCGCGAATATAGACAAAGCGGGCGTGGCTGTGTTCATAACTCGTAGTGTTCATAACTCGTAGTAATACGAGAACTTTTTCTTGTCCGAGAAAGTTCAGGTGAAGGGAATTAGAAACTTTCCTCCAAGTCATTAGCCGGAGGGAGTGACCGGGCGGCCCTTTAAGGGTGCACGCTGCTGATTTGACACGTAGGTGTCGCCGTGCCCGGTAGAGGGTGATTTAATCCTCCAGTGCACTCAGTGGATCTCAGAGTTCCGGCGGTTTTTCTTATTGCTGTAAATATTTTCCGTTAACATTACAGATATGTCCTTTTATGATACCCTCTGTCGTTATGTTTATTTTAATGTGCCAAAGGAAGGGTTAGTAAGCCACGATATTTTTACATATTTTTCAACTTTTCTGTAGTGTTACCGCTACCTCGCGTTTACGAGATGATCTTTCAAAATGTTCTGTTTCCTACCAATCAGCGAAAAACCGTTGACCCAGTACCCACAACGATGGATAGAGGGCACCGCTGCAAATCCTGACGTAGTGAGTTATACGCTCCATTGCTCTAACCAATCAGGACTTTTCTGCACCGAAATTCACAAATTAATGACAAGAAATACGAATCCATGATCATTTTTGCGTAGTGACCTGTCTGAAGAATGTGGTCCGGAAGAATTACCAGTACCAACGGGAACGTAACGGAAACGCCATCGGAAAAGCTCAAATCCTGAATAAGCCTATCACTATACCCTCCCTCTAACACCTTCATCTTCACCATCTGAAAAATGCGAAGTGTTGGGGAAATAGTTTGTAACATTACTCTCACCCCACCTCACCAACGACCTTGAACATGACAATTTCATCTCAGAAGAAATCTTAAGGCCAATAATACCAGTACCAGAATGTCTCAAATTTCTTTTTCCGTTAGAAATCATTAAATATATTTTTCTGACAGCCCCCAAAGTATTAAACGGTTTCAATCGAATCTCAGAATATGTATTCAAACGTCTTCCTCTAAAAGTCATCATACGCATTACAAAAATATTGAATGTAGCCCTAAGAATGTCATAGGTTCCACATAAGTAGAAATATGCACATATCATCCCCATTCTCAAATCAGGAAAACCAAATGAAGACCCAGCAACCTACCGTCTAATCATGGCAAAATAACTCTTCGAAGACTCTCTCTCCCTCTGTCTCCCTCTGTCTCCCTCTCTCTCCCTCTCTCTCCCTCTCTCTCCCGCTCTCTCCCTCTCTCTCCCCCTCTCCCCTCTCTCTGATTTGGTTTTCAATAACGATTCTACCCGTGCACATGCTCGCAAACCCAGCTGAGCTCTGTAGTTTACACCTCCAAACGCTGAAGAGCGCTGTTTCTGAATGTCGCCAAAATATTGGTCGAGTTTCCACTATTATGTTCTATTCTATTTGCTCTGAGCGCGCGCTGCCCACGGCTGGCGCGCGACGAATTTAAAAGTGCGTAACACATCCAATAACGTGTTGACTTTTTTATGACGGGAATGTCAATAATTCGTTATTGAACGTTGTAAGTTCAGTTTGACATAAATTTCTTTTGTAAGTGAATTCAAAGGAAAATGAATAACGCAAGACCAGGAGCGGTGGCTTAGTGCATCAACTGATGTCACTCCCGTGCCTCTGACCGGAAAGGCCTAGGTTCGAGTCCCGACGGCTATAGGATTTTCGACACACGCTTTTCAGCTGGGTCGAATACAGTCGCTGTATGGAGGGGAATTGTAGCGGCCGGCTGCTCTGGTCGGTAGTTTTCCGTGGTTTCTCCGATCAACATCAGGCGAATGCCGGAGTAGTACATTAACAAACGTGCCACGGACCTCGCGTGATCTTTCCTTCCTCTCCCTTGTCTTATCCTCGCCCCTTACACACACACACACACGCACACTTACACTAACATGCATTACACTACCACACATTCTGTAAGACCGGTCGAGGACTTAGAGCTTGTCCCGGCTGGGGCGGTGCCCCTCTGGCGGGAGATACCTGGTTTGGGGAAACCCCAATAGACGACAGTAAATCGGCGGCGGATCTCGCCATCCAGTTGGGGAAGATGACCGCCGCCTTCTGATGAAAAACCTGCACTACACTTACGAGGCTAATGATCTCAGTAATCGACGCGCCCGGAATTACTAACAATCAATTAATTAATCAATCAATCAATAACCCAAAGTAGATTAATATTCCTCAATTGTGTAAAATTTTAAGTGTAATTTAAAGTTTGAAGATGTGAGAGTATAAAACGGACATTAGATGGCAATGAAAGTGGCAATGATAGTATTTTTTATTCGTAACCTATTATGTTGGGTTTAGTATTGTTATTTGTGCATTAATGCGAGTATGCAAAAAAGTTACATGACGAAGTTTCCAAGTGAACTTGATAGTAATAATTGTGTTCATTTTTTTAAAAATATTTGTTCTGTACTTGTAACTGGAGAAAGTAATTTAATTACAAGGATTTTTGTCAACATGATTTTGTTTTCTCTTTTCGAAGCTATTAGCAATTCAGAGCCGAGATCCCACTACTTTACTATTGAAAAGAATAATTTACAATGCCTTCTGTAGTCATCGGATTTCTGAACTTCCACCCTCTTGGAAATTCTTGGGCAATGACGACATTACTTATTTTTTCTACGATTGAGAACTTATCAATTTCCGACGTGCCAGAGGAGCAGATATGGCGTTCCCCAGGGTCGAGGAAATGAGAGGCAAAAGAAGAGTTATATCTGTATATATAATCATCAGATTCATTAACGTCTACTGTCTTGTGAATTCCATGGCGATGACGTCACGTAATTGTTTTTACCATGATCGAGAAATTCTCGATTTGCCAACACGCCAGAGGAACAGATATGGTGAAGGGTCGAGAAAGTGAGAGGCAAAAAGAGGATAGATTGAGAGAGAAACAGAGAGAGAGGGAGGAGAGAGAGAGAGAGAGGCAGAGACCGGGAGAGACAGGGAGAGACTGAGGGAGAAATTGAGAGAGACCGAAAGAGACAGACAGAGACAGAGAATGAGAGTTTTGTCGCCAACGGAAGTCTGAGGAACCTCTGGTAATGGAGACAGGGATGAAGGCGGAAGCGACACAGACGAACCTAACGGGGAGTCTGAGAAGCGGTGAGATGGTGGCGCCAGCAGTCTGTAACCTCCCTTCCACTCCTTTCACCACCCTTTACTTCCCCCCTCCCTCCCGCCCGCGAATGTAATTTCCACGCTCAGCGGCGACGGTTGTTATGCCGTCTGCCTTAGATATTAATGTGCTTTCGTGCTACCCTGGAGTACAAATCTGCTGTGATAGCTATGCGAAAAGCAGAGCCTCCAAAATGCCATTGCAGATGAGGAAGCAGAAATTAACATGCTAAGGCTTGTGAGTTTGCATGAGAGTAGACATTGAATGAATATTCGTAGTTCTGCGCTCTATGTGACTTTGTCTACGACCGGTTTCATTTCCTAATCACTTTTTATCATCTAATCTCTAAGTGACGGAAAAAATGATCGCATGCATTTAATGAAATAATTAAGTGGATATTATACGAAAAAAATCTTATAAAATGAGTTCTTTGAGCTTTAATAATTTTTTTCCTTATTTATATTTTTGAGTTTCGCGAGAACAAATGCAAATAATATACGTGATAATACTTGTCTTGCAGGATTTATTTTTTACCTAAATATATAGGAATTTTAACTTACAATTTTAGGCATATTGACGAGATGTTGTCGAAATTTGAATAGCATAAATAAAATAATATTCACAAGGTGAACAGTTTTTGATAGCTTAGACTTGTCTTCAAATTTACTGTCAGGGAAAGAGAACACGACCACTTTAGGTCTATGGAAGCCATAATTTGGTGATCGAACTCTGCCTCCCAGAAGGAAAATATGTAAAATACTTAAGAAATTTTGAAGAATCATGTTGCATTATTGTCTCAGGATGAGAGTGAATAAAAAAACTACATTTTCAAATTCTTAATTAGGGAGGAAAATGAATTACAAAATGAATGTCAATAAAAATAATTTCAGTTTATTTCTCTCTCGAATTACTTATTCTGTAATTCAGTTTTCAAACCCAATTTACTATGTCTTAGGTATTATTCCTTGATACTTTGAGGAGCAAATATATTGTCAGAGCTGCGACAAAAAAGGACCGCCAAAATGCCAAGGGGCACAGAACTGAACGCAGACACTCCAAAATGTTCTTGCTTAAGTTTAATAATTAACATGCAAATTTAAGGAAGATAATTGTATTACTTTCAACACAACTTTCTATTTAATCGATATTATATATTACATTAAAATGCCTTAGTGAAATCGCAGTGGTTTCACTAGTTCCTGGAAATTAGTGATAACGAATATTACAACTATTATTTTTTAAATCAAACCATTCATCCCTCTTCTATATTCAGCGCTGAATATTACCCCTGCCTTCGTCCAGCAAAAACCAATTGCAAACCATCACGGTGAGAATCTGCAAAGGAAAAGGAAAAGATAAAAACTTAAGTCTCCTTCTTCATCTATGCTAGATAGGCATTTGTCACTATCCACTTGACTGTCAGGGAGAGAGAATTTCGTCATGTCACCCTGAAGGTCGTGGCATGACGGTCGAAATGTTGGTATCCTAGGACGCGGCGTCATCGAGACAGCCAAGTAGATAATGTCCCTTGCCGAAGAAGCCTACATTTGCATATGCATGCAAAGTTGGCTCAGGGCATCAACTGATGCCACCGCAGTGCCTCTGACCGGAAGGTCTTAGGGTTTCCACTCTCAACGTTGGCAAGTTTATCTAGACGACATACAAAAATACGTGGAATTGAGCCGCTGTCTGGAGGAGAATTCTAGTGTTCGGCGGCTCTGATCACTAGCTTTACGTGATATTTACGATCACACCAGGCGAATGCTGGAGCAGTAGCCTAACAAAGGGGCCACGCACCGCGCATGATCTTTTTTTCTCTTCCTTGTCCTATCCTGAACCCCTTACTAATACACATTACACTACTATGCATTTCGGTAGATCAGTCGAGGCCTAGAGCTTGTCTCGGCTAGGGAGGTGTCTCGCTGATTGCAGATGGTTGGAGAAAACTTTGCAAGCCGACGTGAAGAGACCGGGAACGGTAGCTCAGTGCATGAACTGATGTAACTGCAGCGCTTCTGACCGGGAAGTCCTAGGTTTGAGTGCTGACAGCGGCAGGGTTTTCGACATTGGCTTGTGAGCTAGGTCGAATTCAATCGCTGTCTGGAGGAGAGTTCTAGCGGCCGGCTGCTCTGATCGATAGTTTTCCGTTTTTTCTCCGATCAACGCAAGGCGAATGCCGGAGCAGTACCCTAACGAATGGGCCACGGACCGCGAGCGATCATTCCTTCCTCTTCCTTGTCCTATCCACACACACATTAACATGCACTACAATATCACACTTTCCGGGAGACCGGTTGGGGGCTTAGAGCTTTTCCCCGCTGATGAGAGAGTCCTGGTTAGGGGGAAACCCCGCTAGCCGACGTTAGGTCGCCTCCAGATCTCGCTATTCAGTGAGGGGAAGGTCATTCCATCTTACTAGAAAAACACGCACTACGCTTACGGGACTAACGGCATGGTCTCTTGACGCACCCGGGATCACTATCCAACCAACCAACGTGAAAGTCGGTATCGGATATTGCGATCCAGTGGAGAAGTTCACCGCCTCTTTCCGCGATAAACATGAACTACACTTACGGAACTAATGACCTTAGACGTTGACGCGACCAGAATAATCAATCAGTCAATCGTTTGTTACTCTTCATCATTCTGGAATAAACTCAAGTGGTATGTTCCCACTCCGAGTAGTATATTTGTAATTAACCAGTTCCATAAAATTCTGCTGCAATTATAAACCAGAGATCATTCAATATTCTCGCTGCACTCTACCTGTTGCCATTTCGCTTGCGGCGATGTTTTAATTACAGAGCATATGACAATCCCGTGCGTTTGCCCTCATATCAACAGATCGCCCCTGAATCAAACGTGATGGTGTGTGATTGGAAGGTACCTGACCTCAAATTAGGGACGTTCATTTCCATTCCAATATCCAGAGTGGAATTGAACCGGTCGTAACTAGCACGAAAGCCACAAAACGATATTTGCTTTCTATTATCTGCAGGGATGATGGCATCTGCACCCGTTAACGTGTTATTGCCACGGAAAATATATCCGATATACGAGGGATAAAGTTATCGCTTTAATATGTACATCAAAATTGCGTGTGAACTAAAATACTACGTTATGCTTGCAAGGAAATCTCACACTTGGTTGGCCAACAGGGTCTATACTATGAATGACTTTAAAAGAACGGTGGAAACTCGTCAAAATTTGGTAAGTTTAAAAATGCTGGCTGATCTTTACGTTTGAAAACGCTTACTAATTTTCGCACTTAGAAAATAGCTATTTTTTCTTCGCTATCTTTAATCTCACAATGATTTTTGTCCGATAGTAAAAAGACGAATTCTTTCGACAAAAGGATTGTAAATCTCACAAAACACGGAGCAATGAACATATTACGAGAGAAAAGTGTTTATTCTATGAATTTTAAAATATTAATACTTTGGGTTTGTACTATAAAACGGGATAACAAGAGCCAGAGTTAACACAAATAGGGCCAACCACTCGTTATTGAAAGATACGAGCACGAAAATGGGTAGAACAGAAACTTAACATTATAAATATTTAGATATATAAAAATGAAGTCAGCGCTTGCCCTTATTTGATCCCATTTTCCACCACCCTGATATAAATCTATCAAACCTGTTCTTCAGTCTACTATTAAAAACGTCCCTATTTTATAGGCAGAGGGAAATTTAAGCCACTGTTGAACCATGAATAACACGAGGCCAGATAGATGGCACTGATCATTTGTTAGCTACATTGCATTTATAATGTCGGGCAAACCACATGATCTAAGATGAACAATGAAAACATAAATGATTCTGCTAATGGGGAGCCCACGACAATGGCCGCGAAGTTTTGGAACGAAGTAATGTGCCCTAATTGTAGGCCTATATTGAGCATTTGGCTTAAGGTGTTTTACAGAGTCACCTCCAAGAGGTGTGGTACCTTCCCCGAAATTTATGACAGCAACGCCTTCAGAGAAGGTTAAAATACATCCTTCCAATGTGTCAAGTCAACCAGATATTGGTGTGAGGCCAGAGGTTAAAAAATATGTAGTTCTAGTAATGTTAATTTAAAAAATGTCGAAGCTAAATGTAATCGTCTCACTAGTTCTTCAAAGTTTTACTGTACGTTTTTATGTTTACATAATGTTTTGTTTGTATTTGAAATTAAACGTAATAGAGAAGACTAGTTGAAAACTATGAAACTAGAAAAAGTGTGATTATTTTATGAGTGCAATTACGTATAATATCGATAATACGCATGCTAATACAAATGCTGTAAAATAATAATTTTTTATTAAAATGATAAAAGTGACTTTATTTTGCGAGTAGAAAAGGTTGCGACAAGATGCTGGTAAGCCTACTGCCACATTTATATTCCCATGTGTGCCATACACTTTTTTTTAGACATTTTATTTTAATTCAATGATACTTTAAAGTCAGTAGTAGATGATGCGGTCAGATGAAAGTATTTTGTTTTCTTTATTGCATTCTTAGATTTATTTGAACACTTGAGAATCGACTCGATTTTAACTCTCAGAATTTTCCTTGTGTTGAGGTTAAAAAAGGCATCTAATTCTCAGAATTTGTCGATAATACAATATGTTATCTCTGGTCGCTTCCCAGTAGCTGGCACGATCTCGCGAGCGTCATTGAAAGCAGTTCAAAATTTCAAAGCAGTTTCAGTCTTTCCGAAGAGTTTCATACAGAAGATGTGTTGCCTTTCTCTCAGGAAGCCGTCTTGCGATTTTTACAGAAAGTATATGTCCAACGCCGGACGTTTAAAACGTATACCCTTTTGTGTATATATACCATAAAATGTATACTCTAATTAGCGCTAAGGAATTGTAATAAATGGTTGAATTCCAAGTACGGTGACAAATTTGAATTACTTTTGCCAACATCATTAGTTGTTTGACAACACTCCAATTGAAAATTCGTACGTAAAACACTAAGGAATGATTGCTTCTCTTCTGTGGTCTTTTACTCCTCAGCGTTAATCTTGAGGGACACTTCTCACTTCACTTTCTTGTCAGTTCTCAACATTCTGGCTATTTGTCGATGTTGTTTTTCGTCTCCATCTCCCAGCACTTGATGCCTTAGTAGACTGGGTAACCGTTTCGGATCAAATGACGTCATGTGTTGATTGCAATGGATCATGTTTTGTAATTCAGTATGTTCCTAAAAGGTCTTTCAAATTAATCAAATTATTTTTAGATGTTGGTGTCAAATCGATTTGACCGCATCATCGATTCGATCGCGTTATTTTCTTGCGTACTTTTATCAAATTATAGAGTATGTGTATGATTTGGATCGGGGGCGGCAGCGCATGCACGAGACGTTCCCCCACTCACGGACAAAGCGTGGCAAGGCGTTGAATCTCGATTCAACGGCCTGCTGGAGAGTGAGCGCCCGTGATTGTGATATTCTCCGTTGCGCATTGCAGCCTTTAGTATTACTCATGAAATTAGTGTTATGTTTTGATAAGGATAGTAAAAAAGTGAAACAGTAATTTTAAATAATTGGTTTCCTTCCCTTTCGTATGAAGAAAAGAAACAAGTAATTGAGTGATGGGCGATAGTGTCCTAACCTGATAATATTCTAGAATTTAATTTTTAAAACGAGAACTGAAGAATGGGAAAACGTCGAGCATGTCTTCTTAAATACTATAAAATGTATTGTTTCAATATTTGCAATAGAAAATTCATTTTTATTCATGTTATTTTGGACTAACTTTCCCTCATTCTTTCAATATTATAATTTAAAATAAATAAGGATTTTGTTTACATAATTAAATTTTACGCCAAATATGAAAGTGAAAAGAGTTGTGTTGGGGTTAATCCGGGAGTGCTCGCAATAAATCTGTGAGATCCAAGCTACGGCTACTTTATGCTCCTGAATTATTGCGATACATTAGCTGTCTGATATTTCGTGTTTATTGTACTTTTCTGAGATCGCCTGGCCTTTTATTTTTATTTTTTCACTGAATCATTTCCCGTGAGCATGTTCAAACTTGCTCCCTGCGCTGCGCAATGTCTGACATACGTTGGGTGCAATGGCGCAAAGGGCACTGTGCTCCTGGCCTGAGCGGTAAGTATCATGGCATTATTTTCAGCCGTGTCTATAAGTGCTTATTCAGAAAATGTAATAATTTGCCTTATCTACAACCGACTGTCAAAATTTCTTCCTAAAGAGAAAGAAGATTTGCAGGAGACATCTATAGAGAAATAATAAAAATTTGAACCTTGCAAAAAGGAAAAAGTATACAAAGAGTTTCTAAATATTTTTGTGACACAGTAAAATATATATTTGTTTAGATCAAGCCAAAATAAATTGAGGAAAATGTATTTAATTTCATTAATAGAATAATATGATGTTTGCTGAATCTGGGATGGCTCATGGGCAGTAAAATAGCTTTCCGTGCTGTGGTCACATATTCGGTTCCCGATCGAGGCAAAAATAGAGTTGTAGCTTTTCTTTAAAATTGTTCTAGTTTCTGTAGCTGTGTGACGAAGAAAAGCTCAAGCAGGCGGATCATGCTAGTTACGGTGAAGAGAATAGGTCATATTCGCCTCGTGTCGCTCTTACCCCCAAGCATGGGAACTTAACTAGGCCCAGGCATGGGGTACACCGATAGCTGGCCGGCGAAGTTGGACTACCAAGCCAATAACGCCAAATACATTCATACATGATGTTTACTGATTTTTACGAGTACATTGTCAATTTTTACCTTTCTCACCGTAAGTATACAGACAAGAATTTTGCAGTGTAAGATTCAATTCATTAACACTTGCATTGGAGGACATGTAAAATCTGAATAAAATATATATTTCAGTAAATGGTCCTTCAGATTATTGTCATTTACCAAAAGTTGCAGCTATATCTGAGAGATACATTGCTGTCACTGGCATGAGTCTAGCTACTGCGGGCACTCCCGGGTTAACTCATTCCTTCACTGGCCACGCCCAAGGTCCAGAGTGAGGAGACGCCACTGGGCTCTCCACCTCTCGCCAGGGGGCGCTGCGCCGTAAGGGCTCCCTGGAGCGGAGGCCGCCACAGGGGGTCGGAGGCACCCGAGATGGTGTGGGAAGAGAGGGGAGAGAGCGACTATCTCCTTCTCCTCTCTCCATGCTGCGCCGCCCGCTCCTCCTGTCCTCCTCAATCTCGTCCCCCGTTATACGGCAACGCCTAGAAACAATGAAGCCCTGGTAGATTGGGAATTGCGTTGAACTGATGAGCCATCTTGTGCTGCAGCGCCATATATATATATATATATATATATATATATATATATATATATATATATATATATATATATATATATATATATATATACAGAGAGAGAGAGAGAGAGAGAGAGAGAGAGAGAGACAGCAAGGACCCCCTTCATTTGTGTGGTCTCAAAATTGTTCATGCCATCTCTTCAGTCATTCCTCTTATATATTAAGAAATAATTTTACTTTTCCTATGTTATGGCATTTTCAGGATATGACCTTTTCAGTTTACACCTTACAGCTTACACCTTCATTCACCTTTTTTCGATATTTCTTTACGATTTATACAACAGATTTTATATTTATTTATTTTCTTATATCTACAGTATATATATATATATATACATATATATATATATATATATATATATATATATATATATATATAATGTAAAGAATAAATTTGGAGCCGCGTTTGAAAAAAACTTCGTTTTGTTATTTTTAAAATTGCAAACATTGGACGCACTTTTAGACGAAAACTACTGAAATTGTCCAAATATCTACATGACCTTAATAAAAATAACTTGTTATTTTTATTGAAGGAAAAATTTTGATTGAAGGAAAAATCTGTCTTTAATTTTGTAGTTGTAGGAAGAGGTAAAAAAATGCATACTTTTGCAATTTTCGAAAATTCAGATTTAACCGTGTAAATCGGAACTATGTCACTTATGTAAGTATAGTTTATTCTTACAATATATTGAAAGAATAAATTTGAGGCCGTGTTTGAGAAAATTTTGAAAATGTCCGGAGAGCTTCATGTAATATACCCCCAAATTTGAAAGAACGTTTTTCAAAATTTTAAAACATTTACTAGTGCCGGATAGACAGGAGTTTCTTCCATTTTTGAAAATATCACAGAAAATTAGAAAGTATTACTACGAGAAAGTCACAGATCACAACACGACAAAGTCAAAAATTCAGTAACACCTCTAGTTTTGACTAATTTTTTTGTGACTCACGTTTAAGGTATATTTTAAATATACCTTAAACTAAAACTTCAGCAACTAAGGTCGCGCAGCGCTCTTTTTGCTAGCACGTGCTTGGAGCGTTACAATATCTGTTAAATACGAGTCGCCAAAATCAAAATTACTGAAGAAAAAGCTTGTTTAACATATGACATAATGTATATCATTAGATTAGTCTTTTCACGCATATCATGTTAGAGAAAAAATATTTATAGTTTCATTTGAAAAAAAAATCAGTTACCTCTATATATTGAGAAATACAAATGATAAAATAGAAATGAATTCATGTATTAATCTCGGGATCAAATTCACTACTAAGGCGTAGCCCTTAATTGCCTTCTAGGCATGCAGCCACCCGCTGCTCAGAACATGCTTTCGCCAACCTTCACGGAGCCCACTCCCAGGGCATTCCAGCACGCAGCGGCGTATTGAAAGAAAGCACGAAATACAAATGGGCAATAAAGTCATTTACGTGGAGTGTATTCGCGCGGGCCTCTATCTCACGGCTCCGTCACCTCCGCCGAAGCACGTACTTTAAAATCAAACTCCTCTTTTAGCCTCCGTCCGCCGGGAGCACTGACTCCCCCGAGCTGCCGGCTAAGTCGTCATTAGCAAGGGCTGTGCCGGCTCCGGCGCGCCGGGCTTTCACACCCCCATCGTAATATATGCAAACATTTCTCAGAATCGCTACGTGCATCCCGCGCCAATACAATTCTATTAAGACATCTCGCTGACAAAGAGATGCGCATCGGCAACGCGTACGCGTCTGCGTGGCCGCCTCGCTCCTTCTCTATCTGCAAGCCAGGTGCCGCTGTTCCCGTGAGAACAAAACCTTCAAATACAAAAACCCTGCTACTCGACGGTAGGTCGGCGCCGGATCTCGCCATCCAGCGGGGGGAATATCACTGCCATCTCCCGATAAAATCATGCACTACACTTACGGGACTAATAACCAAAGCAGTTGATGCGCCCGGAAACACGAAAAAGTCAATCAATCAGATTTTAGATTATCTCGATACGAGTTTCCAAATGAGATATTATTTAGAAACCCTTATCAACGTTCTCCGCGTATCATTTCTCCCCTCTCTTCCCCCCTCCAGAGCGTCTCCCGGGCTGCTCCCCCTCCCCCACCGGGTGGCGCTGTGCGGCGAGAAGTCTCCGGGGCAAGGGTCGCCGCGGGGAGTCGGCGCTCGCGGCGCCCGGCAGGGTGGGGGAAAGGCAGGGGAAGGAAGGGGAGGGGAGGGGACTAACTCAGTTAGCAACTCGCGGCGGGAAGGCTCTCTCGCATTGTCAGGACCTATTCGCGCCCCGCCCACCCACGCCCCCGGTGCGGATTAGCACAGGCTTCGCACGACCTCTGCCGTCGATGCCGCCACCCACCCCCCCATTCCCCCAAGGCCGACCGGATAAAAGCCCGTGCTGGAGAACCGGGGATTCGTTCTCGGGAGGCGAAAGAATATTCGCGTTGTGGGTTCGGCTCATTTTCATGGAGTTGGAGATTCATTGATGATGTATTCCGTGAAGAAGAAGAAGAAGAAGAAGAAGAAGAAGAAGAAGAAGAAGTGTTGTATGATTGACATACAACACTTTCTACCTATCCTCTACCTTTCTACCTATCTTCCCGTACCTATATTTTGTCCTTTTCTTCTTCTCCTGGCCGTTATCTCCCTTTTCTCCTCCTTCTCTTCCTCTCAAATCAATCTGGATGACAGAGATGACTATGAACGTGTACCGAACAGCGCTTCGATCTGAAGGGTCGTGGGTTCGTGTCCATCCTTGACCATGGTCGATTTTTCTTATATATTAATATAATATTATAATATATTCTTACTTATGTGATGACGCGCAGAGTCTAATGTTCTGTCGACCCCAACGGAGAAGCCCGCAAATGTGTTGGTGTCTAGTGTGTGGTTGATTATGGGCCGTATTTATAAACCTCTGTCAGGGGCCTGCCAGGCCTAGCAGGCTGCCAGTGTTCAATTTTGCGATTTATGAACGACCCCCAGCCAATTCCAGTCTCCCCTTGTCCTCCCAGCAAACCCCCAGATGGCAGGCCTCTAGGAGCTCTGCTGGCAGAGTTTCATAAATACGACCCGTAGTGTTCCATCAGGATGTAAAGGGAAACTGGTTATCGCCTCGTTGAAAAGCCTTTGCAAAAAGCTATTTCGTGTTAATTCTCTTTAATTTGTTCCTACCTTCTCCTTTTTTCTTCTCTGCTCCTTTCTCTCATTCTCTCCTCCTTCACCTCTTCCGCTCCTCATTTTCATACCCTTTCCCCCGTCTCTCTCTCCTACACCCTCTCAACCATTCTCAATCATTCCCCCTCTATCTGTTACTCTATCTGCCGTACCTCTCTCCCCTTTTCACTCCATCCATCGCTCTTTACCCTATCAATTTAATTTTTCAAATTCAATTTAATTTGCTTAACAAAAAGATTTGAAGCCATTTTTGAGAATATTTTAAAAATATTGTTGCGGCTTCATGTAAAATGCCTTCAACAATGAAAATATCCGCTTCAAACTCGTGCTCATTTAAATGCATTGTGGAATATACACGTGTAAATTATGGAATATACACATGGAACATACACGATGAAAAAAATCGGTCGGGCTGAGGCGCTATATTTGACTACAAACGGACTGACGAACACACATTTCATGGCTTTGGACTCACACATTTTACCGTGAAACGATTTTTCGTTATCGGGAACCCACAAAACATTGATGTGGAAGTAATTTGAAGAGCACAGAGGAAAAAATATGTGGGTCAACTTTTTTTCGAAATTCCGATACGGATGATTTCATATACTTTGGAGTAGATAGCATTTTGAAGACCATTCGTTGTACGCAGAAAAAATGAGAGTGGCAAGATATTGCAGTTTTAAATTTAGTAGATGTTGGGAAAAAAGATGAGGGTCCCAGTGAAATTGGCTAAAATACAAGAGCGTCGAAGAAGTTGACAGCACTGTGACTAGTTCTTCGTTTCCTTGTGTTGTGCTCATTGTGGAAGTGGTGTAAATTATTTTTTTGTATACCAGCATTATAAACGAGGTTTTCTGTTGCAAGAAATCGTTCATAAAAGGGCCTTTTACAGCACAAATGATGACGTATTAGGTTTTACGGCACGAATGATTGCGTCATCACACATTCAGCCAATCGCGAAGAGAGAATCTTGGGGTGGTAGCGGCACATGGAACAGCCGACCACTGTTTTCTCGAACAGATGTCAAGCACCCGAGACGTCAGAAGAAAGTTGTTTCGCGAAATTAAGTTTGATTCTCTTGTAAATTTATAATGCTGTTATACAAAAAAATAGCGTATGCAACTCGTTTATAATGTTGCTTTATTGCATTCGTACAAATTGGCAGCCATCGCCAACTCGCTCCTAACGTCGCTCGTTTTCAAAACATGTACTCATGCAATAAAGCTTAACATTATAAACTAATTGCATAAACTACTATTATGTAGTTAGATTTGTTACTGAATTGTTGTAGCCAGGCTTAAAATAACCGACGATTACACAGTATGTTTGACAGATTTATAAAACGTTAGTCGTTTGCCAGAATGACAGATGTCGGTAAGAAGTTAAGGATAAGAAACAATGAAACTGGCGATGGCTGCCAATGCAAAAACTGAAGTGATTTGAAAGAATTACTTCTGAACACAGAAAGGTTATAATATCAGGTTTCAACACAATGAATAGTTAAATAACCAATCAGTGTATCTCTCCGGGCTAATTACGTGTAAGCAACTAAATGAGTGGAACAGGGTTGTGGATAATCCTCGATCAACACCTATACCGTTTCAAAACCCGGCGGCGCTAGCCGAATGCGTTTACTACGCTCCGTGAAGTCACGAAGGTTAAGCGCATTCGAGACTCGCGGGTTCGTGATTGGGTGACCGGCCAGGAACCCCGGGATCTAACGCCGTCGTGCCCCTGGCCGAAGGGGTAAAAGGTACTGACTGACTGCGACGTGACGAGACTTCACAAATATTAAAAGCAAAGCACGTTAATGGAGGATTACTCCCCAGTGCAAAACGCTCAACGCCCCTTAAGGGGCTCGGAGACGCGTTGCGTCAAGGTGTAGACGCAACAAATTAAAAAAAAAGAATAGTTTCATGTGAAGACCAAACAGTTTTTAAAGCTAGAACTGAATTTCTTTCTGATATTTATGTGAAAATGCCCTTTGAAGAGTGAGAGATCAGTGAGAGAAATGTCTGTTGTTGATTACCATTTACCCATGATTCTCCACCGTTCAACTTTTAACGGACCATTAAATAAAAGTGTAGTGATCAAACCGAAACGAAAGCGAAATCCTTTACAAGAAAGTTGTTTTAATCTGCTAGTAATGTACACTGAGAGATTGTAGATAACTCAGGCTAAATTTCAAGACTAGCAGCACCTTAAAAATTCTGTTCTTAAGAAGCACAAGAGTTTTTTAAATGGTCTTCATCATAAATAATAGCCCTCAGGGACAATAACAATAAATTTTGGTATATCGTAAGTTTTTAACATTTTATACAGTAATAAGGCCTGCTAAACTCTCCCATAGTTAGCAACTTTGAACTTTTTCTCCGAATGAAAGGTTTTCTGTTACTAATATTTTAAGCCTAACGTTTTGTAAAGCTTCAGTGCACTACTTTTTTCCTTATTATTAATGTTTCAACTTCAACTAGTGTGTTCTGTTTAATATTCTGTGTGTTATACTGAATCAATTTTCACAATGTTCTTATGTAAATAAATTAATTATGTTGGTCTATCTTTCTTCCCCACATTGTTTTGTATTTAGAAGAGAAAAATGCCAAATTTATTTATGAAAAATAACACAACATTTTTCTTTGTACGAAGTACTAGTTAAAGAATATATAGTTTACAACACAATATCAGAATCCACATCGATAGTTTATTCCGTAAAATTTTATGAGTTTTCAAAGTTTACACGTCCGTTTCCTTAAAATGTAGCCGCGTGGACATTCACCTTTTTTGCGTGTAGTCTAAATTTACTGTATATAGGAACAAGATTTATATTGTGACATACCAGACTGCCACACAATATTTTGATGGGAATTGGGGACAATAATTTTTTAAATTCTTCGTGAAAAGTGTAAATGTTGAGGGCATAGGCATGCAGGCAGGGCGTTCCTTAGCAACCAGGGAAGTAACATAGTAAGTAAATAAACATAGCGCGGCAAGTAACGGACAGAAGATTGTGATATAAGGACATGTAGGATTGGTGGTAAACAAGTAATGGGGTATGACGTAGAAGGAAACTGGAGATTGTTTTGTAATACAAGAGACAGGAATGTATGAAAGTTATCGAGGATTGAACTTTTTGTAATATGGGAGATGAGCTTTAGACCGCGTACCGTGCACATCATACTGCAGAGGTTATTGTAAATGATAGATGCGGGACTTGGTGGAATTTTGCGGAAAATAATTGAGCAGTGAGGATTTATATTTTGTGTACGTAATTCTATTTGTAACTTTTGAATAATTCTGGTACCGGGAGTAGTAAGTGAAACAATTAATAAGTTGAGGATGACATTGACCCGGCAGCGGACCGAGAACAAGATACAAGAGAGAAGATTGGTCGGAGCGGTGGATTCTTCCTGGCCTCATCGTTCAAGAGCGCATCGATATCTAAAATAGTAAGAATAATAGCGCTATAGACAATTTTTACAATTGGTCATGACCAAGGTGACATTTCATGTCACAAAGAATTAATTGAGAAATAAACTTATAACGTTCTCATTCTGAAAAAGAAAAGCTGATTATAATTTCTTTAGCATCTTGTGCAATCCACAGTTTAATAATTTCTTTCCAGAAACAAATTTCAGATTCCTCGCTTCTTCCGTATGGAGAGAGGATCGAATGACCGTTTGCTAGGAAGAAAGTAAGTACCGGCGACGATTATTTTCCTAAGAACCCAACCGGCAGAGCAAGTAGAATCATTATTTCCCTTTAGCGGGAAATTTAAAATCGCAACCCTTTCCTGGCGCCCAAAAATGATATAAATTCGGAAACCGGTTGCAAAAATAAATTGACAGAAACGGAGAGCGTTTCACTATACTTTTGCGTTACCTTATTCCGCCAATGAAAGTTTTCTTTGGAAAATTTCTATTTTCCAACGAATGATTCAATATTTACTCTTCTTACTAAGTAAGGGCGAGAAAGCAAAATGATCATTGCATCGAGCAGAAATCCCTAAATAATCGTTTCTCTGACTCTTGGAAACTGAGAGTTTTTTTGAAGCATTCAAAGATGAAACTCTGTAGTTATTTTATACCGTCTGATATGCTACAGCTCCCTAAATTAACGAAAATACATAATTTATTTGTTCAAACCCTAGGTAAAGTTTTATATTCATAAAAATTTGAATTTATCTTTACACTATGTATCACATTTATACACTACAAAAACGTGAGGTTTGTCGTAGCATCTCTGGTTCATAGTAGTGAAGGCATATGGTTTTACTTTCTCGCTACAGAGTTGAGAGAGAAAGATATGTACTGCTAAGCGAAAAAACTGCGAATTTTCGGCTAAAAACTTTTATTACAGAGTTCTTGTAACAAAAAAATGGATAATTACAGTTGCTAAATTTATAAAAATATCCTCTAACAGATGGTGTAGCCAGAATCTACGTTTTGTGGGTCCTTGCTTCCGAAAAATCGATTGACGATTGACTGTCTGTCCGTCCGTGTGTGAACAACGCTAGAGGCTAAACCGTTCAGCCAATTTTTTCCAAAATTGATATGACTGATGTCGCATTCCCTTGCATTTAAAAACGATATATTAATTTTGGGGGTACTTTACATGAAACTCTTGGAACATTTTTCAAATGGCCCCATTGCTTTTTTATTAAATACTCTTGATGGATAGTATAAGGGGTGTTTAAGAGAATGGTGCAGGTCTCATGATCGTTAAAAATCCTGATGTTTCGGAAATTGCATAAGTTGACATTTTTTTCGAAATTCTTCTACAACTAAAATATTAAAAATACGGTTTTTTTAATGCAATCTGTTCCTTAAATATATATTTTGAAATAAGGTCGTGTACATTTATCGAACATTTGAGTACTTTTCGTGTAATTTTTCGTGAATACACGTGCGAGAAAGTACGTGCTTTTTTAGCACTATTAGTTTAGCTACTATTTCCCTCCATGTACAATAGTACAAGGAACAAACATTTTAATAAGTTTTAATAAACATGAAGAATAAGCAAAGAGGACTACAAAAGGCAAAATATCAAGGCAAACATAATTGGGTGTAATATTAAGAGAACTGTTTTTAATAGTTATTATCTAAAGGTTGGTATCCCGCTGGATTGTTGCTTAACACTATTGTTGTTTAAAGTGGTAACCTCAGAGATAGGCTTAACTGTGGAAGCGAGTTGGCCTGAGCATCAGGATGAACTTAGGAATTCGGGTGCTGGGGGCCTTGATGGCAGCAGTAACGTTCGCCAGAATGCATGGAGGTCGGCATATATTAAAGGATTTGAGTCATCTCGATTTATAAACGAAAACGCTTCTTAAAATATTTTTAAATTGCTTTTCCACGCTCTCTACAGTGCATATTGGCTTTGAATAAAACAAATGCATTTATCCTTGCACAGGTTCTACCATTTCTACTATTTATCTATAAGTAGCATACACCTAATAAATCTTTTTACGATATTTTTGAAAAAATGTGTGACAGGAAAGTGAACCTGTTTTTGTTTTTATCGACAATTTTAACTAGTATGAAGAATATCATAACTTCTTAGGAATGAAATATTTAATATTTTAACATTGAGAAAATTCACATTATTGATAACAATGATGTGCCAATGTATTTTTGCAGAAGTTGGCAATGTGGAAGTGGAAGACTACAATGACGATGACGAATGGGAAGACTTCAGTGGAGACGAAGACTGAAATGAAACAATGACGACGATGATGACGGCGACGACGACGATGACGACGAAGACGGCAAAATGTAAGGCGATACGCAAATCAAATTTCTCAATTGAGAAAGTTTCTAACATAGGAAGGGCAAGGAACCTGCACTGTATAAGATATTGGACCTAGAATTGCAGAGATTAACTAAAATTCACATTCATTATTATTATTATTATTATTATTATTATTATTATTATTATTATTATTATTATTATTATTAATGATTGTATTATAGTTAGTATACCATTATTCTTATTTTCTAAACAAAGAATCAATAGTATTCAGCATAGAGTTATTGCAAATACGAAGGTGATTTAAATATTTCTATGAAAAGTGGACCAACGAAGGAGAGACACGTTGTATGCTTTCATTAAAACATACGGAAAGTTGAGGAATAGGTTGCGTTTGAGAAAACGTAACGATAATTTTTTCATATTTCTTTTCAAATATTTACAAGGCCTATACTCAAATATGTTAGAAAGCTGCCGAAAAAACTTTAATTTGAGGAATAATAGGTGTGTCAATGTATACAAGTTTTCGAGTACAGGAAAAAGTGCAGAGAAGGAAAAGAAACGTAATAAGAAGTTTCCATAATCTGTAACATATCGCGAAACGAATTCTGATACCACCAACTCTTTCGAACCCTAGACCATCTTTAGTGCCTAACGTAGGTATCTGTAAGCGAACTTCGATACGCCAAATTTTTACATCTCGAAATTTGTATTAATTCGAAGATAGTGTTTATGGTGATGTTAATTTGGATGTTTTCAGAATTTCTCGTCTGACGTGAAACAAGACTACGAACGAAGGGAAACTTCATGAACGAGTACAAGGACTGAATTCGACGCAGAGGATGGTGACGACGAAGACGGCGACGAGGTCGTCGACGAGGTGGACAGCGACGACTAAGGCATTGATAATAACGACTATTGTAACACTGCGACTTCATTAAATGACTAGACAACAATATTGTTTCATTCAGTTTGGGCATCGACAAGTAATAGAAGTGTTCTTTTAGTTTCCCATCGAATTGATCCAGAAGAAGAATAAGTCAGGGTAAGTAAAAACAAGAGAAAACTAAGGATACTAAAATAAATTACTGTATCACATTACATGTATCGGAATTGCAAAATTTTATTACTAAATGAACGGGCAAAATTGTTTCCAAACAGGAATTTATTTCTCTTCGCAGAGAATCGAACTCCAGTCTTTGGAGCTACCACGCCAGACACGTCTCTCCTACATCAGCAGTCGTTTGACTAAACTCAACTTGTGTTCGATTTTTAAAATTCAAAGATTTTAAGAGACATTTTTCAAGCTCTATTATTAAATAATAGAATCTCTATGACCCATAATGTTTTGGAATGCTAGTTTGTTTTTGCAATTTTTAAAGTTCTGAGAGTTCACGAAAATGGAACCTGAGCTATTTCTTAATCGTCGTTAGTTCCATCCTCCGAAAATAATGAAAAATAATTGTTGTTGTGTTTGAAAAAAAAGGTAAAATGAAAAATTACGAGAAAAACAATAATTTTATAAAAAACAAATAATAATCTTTTCAGTTCAATTTTTTAAAGTCTGTCACTTTATATTATTGTACTTTTGAAATTTTAAATTTTTATAGTTGAAAAAAAGTGAGTTTGCCAAAAATTTGTCGAGCAACATTTTTTTATGACCTCACTACATGTGAAGAAACAAATTAAAGAAACAAATTGGATCAGTTTTTTGGAAAATAGTTAAATTTCCTATATTTAACTACGGGAATAATCATATATTTTAGAAAAAATTTATGTTTTAGGTGCTAGCTTGTGTTTTTCACCTATGGGAAAACTCGATCTTTTGAAACAAACAAGTTTTTGGTATCTTGCGCCCCAGTAGTGCGTTGGAATTAGACTCGCGACATTGATGTATTGTAGCATTGTGTAACTGTCTCTATTGATATGCTGTTTAAATAATACAAGACGTGCATACAAATAAACTATTATTACGTATCCTTAACAACTTGTACCGTTTTGTGAGGGACACGGTGATATCGCTAATACTAGCACGGTGAGTTTAAAAAAGTTCAGTTTGCATCACCGATCAAATTTGTGTGAAACTTCGCTAACAAGGATAATATAAGATGTATGAGATATTAAAGATTATTTGGAAAAAGTTATATCTATTCAACCTCTTATATCTTTTTACCATCCATCCCAACTATCGTTTTCTAAAGGGGAGTATGGATGTTGCAGAGGCTTTTAAAAAAATGTGGAGATATTTGTGGAGACCAAATAAATCAATAGTAGAATTTTTTAAAATTCTGCTATTCCCAAAAAAGTGCCTTAGCGTAATCTCTTTTCTGTGACAGTGCTATTCAGAAAATTATTGTTTTAAAGGGCATTTTCAGCATTTCAACAGGACACGAAATGCCAGTGTACTGTATTGACAAACTAATTTAACATTCACGATGTTGACCAACTGTTCTCTACAGCGACGAGTACACTAAAATATTAATGTGTTTATGTGCAGGCCTGTCTGTAAGAAAATGACGAAGTTTTCAGAGTGCCATTTCGCTTGGCGACTGTTTCGAATTATTGAAAACAAACAAAAAGCGTTGAATGACGGAACTATCACTAGGAGTTTCATGGGTTTCATCACTATGGGTTTCAATAATAAAAGTCCTAAGTCATGAAACAGATACTCCTTCCTTAAATAAAGACCGCTGGCGCTACCAAATGGCACAGAGCGTCTCAAACTAGTTATTTTTGTAAATTCCTTTGGTCTAAACTAACTTTTCGATTTGTCATATGTTCTTTCCTGCTGACATCTCTCGCTTCCCAAAGTACGTTTTTTCACATTTTCTAAATTTTTCGATCCGCTAATGGTAAAACTGAAGCACGAATTTAAGAATATTATTCAAGAGTAAAACGTCGTCCTGAATTCAAATTGTCGTTGGAAAGTTTGGAGTTGTTTTTTATATCTCGCTCTTCTTTGTAAGAAGAGAAAGTATGGTAGTTTTGCGCGGGAAAACGGTGAATATTCGACGGAAAACTGTTACTGACGCGCTCAGGTAACAAAAAAGTGGTTACATTTTGTGCATGTATAATAGTAAATCATTTCCTTTATCTAGTTGTGAATTCAAAATTGATTGTTAGTGATGCCGGGTGCATCAACTACTGAGGTCATTAGTTCCGTAAATGGCGTGCATGTTTTTCATCGGGATGTGTCTGTGAGCTTCCCCAACTGGATGGCGAGATCCGGCACCAACCTACCGTCGAGTAGCAGCGATTTCCCCAACCATGTATCTCCCACCAGCGGAGCACCGCCCCAGCCGGGACACGTTCTAAGTCCCGACCGGTCTCCCGGCATGTGTGGTAGTGTAGTGCATGTTAGTGTACGTTTGTGTGTGTAAGGGGTGAGGATAGGGTAAGGAAGAGGAAGGAAAAATCGCGCGCGGTCCGTGGCCCGTTAGGGTACTGCTCCGGCATTCACCTGGTGTTGATCGGAGAAACCAGGGAAAACTACCGATCAGAGAAGCCGGCCGCTAGAATTCTCCTCCAGTCCTGCCGCCGTCGAGACTCAAACCTAGGACCTCCCGGTCAGAGGCACTGCAGTGAAATCAGTTAATACACTGAGAACACCGCTCCCGGTTTCAGAGTTAATGTTTTGCCTAACTTTGATACCGAAAATTCAATTTACGGCAAAAGGTCTGTCCGTCTGTGGTCAACGCTGGTGCCTAAATCGTTCAGCCGATTATCTCCAAAATTGATACTTCCCAATCGATCTGGCTGTGGTCGCGGACCCTTCAATTAGAAACCGATATTATGCTTTTATTAATTATTAAAAACTTTCGATGTAATTAAACGCTCTGTTGTATGAGAATTCATGAAAAATCACGGCTACACACACCGTTAAATAACAAACATTAACATTCGAATGCCATCATTTTATCAGTGAGATACGCATCAACTTCTTTTTTTTTAATATAATTTATTTATAAAGGTCGCATAAACAACTAGGTCTTGAGTGACCACAAGGTTGTAATACAGTCAGATATATTTACAAAGTATTTCTGTATATTGAGTCTTTACAAAGTATGTTGAAATCAGTTACAATATGACAAATACAGTAGGTTATTTTACATAGTATTATACATTATTGTGGATAGGTCAGACACTTGACCTGGAGGAAGGCATCAAGTAGATATTATTTTATTGGTATGAAAGTAGTTGAGTCTTTGAACATACATGGACACTTGTGTTAGTTTACAGATTTTTGTGGAGGTTGAGTTCCACAAGAGAAATCCAAAATTTTTTAATGGTGGTTTTATTATTTGTTTCTTGTAAGCATATCATATCAGGGTTGTACTTGTTAATTAGCAGTAGCAAATTCTCTTTTTGTGGATTAAAGCCATTTATATTCCATTGGAGAATTATATATGCCACTTCAAGAGCAAAAATTTGGAGAGAGCGTTAGTTTGAATCTTCATCACTAGTTTCACTTAAGTTTGCCAGTTCTCTGCTCATGTCAATAGTTTTTAATTTCTTTTTTAAATTTGTGAAACGTCTTTTTATGTTTTTATCCGTAAGGAGGGGGTAGGTATCTTCTAACATTTGCAGTAACAGTTTGATATCTGGAGTGAATTCCAGAACAGCTTCCTCAACATTTATGCAATTTTTTGTTTTTTCAAAAAGACTTTTTAGTTGTAACCAATTTAAAACATATTTGTTACTTGGTTCAGATAATGTTCCTTTGAGTGTGGCAAGTTGATTTTCTAGTCTATCAGATTCCTCTGCAAGAGAAATTTCAAGTTTTGACTTTTTATTGTTTTGTGGGTTTGATTTAATCACTGTAGACTTTTTGGATTGATGGACATTATCCATTATCTCTGGTGTAATCGGTTGAATGTTGTTAGTATCTGAGACACTTACTCTAAGAAAGGTTAGGTTTTCTTCACCTACAACTGAATGTAACGGTTCTGATGTCTCAGATTTAGAAGATAGACTAGATAAGGGACGTTTGGCATTTTTTGTAGGTCTGTTGTCAATAGCAGGATGAACTGTGGAAGAGGGTTTAAGAGTTGGGAAGGAGGAGGGGGACAGCTCATTTTTTCATTGGTATTAACTTCACAGTACCCAGAGGGGTTATCTTTTTGTTCATTCATTGGGCAGTTGTTAGCAAAATGACCGTGATCCCTGCATAGAAAACATGATATAGAATCTGAAGATGGATATATACAGAAAACGGTGTCATCATAAATAATTTTCATGGTTTCTGGTACTTTGTCCATATCATCTGGATGAATCTCCGGAAACTCTGGATGAATTTGTCTCCGGAAACTCAAAATGTGACTAAACCCTGGTTCGTACATTCCGGCTCTTAGGAAGGTCATTGTAGAGCCGATTCGAATTTTGAGTTTCGTTAGCTCGTCAATAATTACTGAGTGTGGGATAATAGGACACACATTAGAAAGAATGAGTCTTATATTTTGCGTAATTAGCGGTCTAATGGATAACGTTGAGTTATTAATTGAAATGGTTGATTTATTTTCAACTAGTTCTTTCACAGATTCCTTAGAATCCAGATAGACACATATACGGTTTTTTGAAATCCTTGAGACGAACCGTATGGTCTGAGGATTGATAATTTTTGCAAGTTCCTGGATGTACGTTTTAACTGATATACCGTCGTTTATACTGAGTCCATCACAATCGCGTGTTCTTTTGTGGGAAACATACCTTTCTGAGCAGCAGTTAAATATCTGTTGGCATAATCTTGATTTTCATTACTAACTTGACTTGATTGATGGGTTTCACTGTTTGGGATGACTCCTTAATCAGAAGCCGTCTTAGAATGGGCGTTGGGTGTACTGTGTACACCTACTAAGGTTTAAATACGTTTTACTCACTCAATGGATTTGATTCAGTTGATCATTAACACGAAAGTCGACACAACACAACACTCGGCACTGTGCGGCCTTCAACGGCGCTCTCCAAACTCGATGCCGCTTATCGCACTACAGGAGGTCTTTACTCGCCAACGGTCTACTCGACGGTTTACTCGACACTGCTTGCATCAACTTCTTTCTTTAACCGTATACGCGGATTTAGGGATGAAGTATCCGCTCACAACTGATCTAAACATTAGTACAGTGCCTATCCTTTTGAAGTGGTCAACGCGGTCAGCGGCCAGTGCCATTTTCAGCTAGGACATCAAATTCGTAAGTATTTTTGATCGGTCTATACGTTTGGTTCTTAAGCTTATTTTTATGACTTTAGTCTAATGGTATCTAAATTCTAGACAGTAGAGCAATTAAAATTTTTTGCCGACCTGGATCGCCGAGATGGCTAGAATGTGTGCCGACTCAACGCATTTGTCCATTTTTCATAAATTTGTTTTTGTTTACGCTAAATATAAAATGTATTTTTGTAGTTATGCTAGATGTAAATATTTTTTACGCTAAATATAGAATGTATTTCGATATTTTTACTTGTATTTAATACTTATAACGTGTCGGTAACTTGAGTGGTGTACCAGTTAGCATGGCGGACTCTTATACACGAGTTCACGGGTTCAAACCCGATCGAAGGCGTGGATTTTAAGGGCGAAAAGTACTTCTTATGCGGTGGGGGGGAGAGTAAAGCCGCCTGTCTCATGTTGTAGATTTACAGCATGTAACAGATCCTCAAGCTTAAAAGAAGCCTCTGCTGAAAATTAAAACCTCACGTTTTGTCGCCTATTTGATTCCTCCTTTGCTAGAGGGTGAAAGAAGCGTAGTGGAATTAGTGTAGTCAAGCGGAAGAGCAGGCCTCATGCCCTAAGCCTCGCTACAGAAAATAAGTCAAGAACTGAATTGAATTGTAACGTAAACAACTTATAAAATGAAACCACTTCGTTGGTATAGAAAATTATTAAAAACTTTTTTAAATATGTATTTTTGGCTTGGTTTGGGCAGAGGGGGCTGAAGAACAAGAGCTCTCTCCCTTGTGTGCGCCATCGTCTATTTTTCATAAAATTTTTAAGTTACAGGTAATTCGTGTAAAAAGTATGTCAGTCTGTCTGTACTTGGCGCGACAGCCCGCGTACTGGCCTACCAGCAGCGTCCCGACCTCACGGCCATAAGTTAACGGGGTACGTGTGGTTAAGCACAAAGACATATCCACACCATATTCTGATCTTCTCAACCTGAGAAGTGAGTTTTCTCATCTTAACACAGTAACATATTCAGGGACATTGCAATGAAAACGCACATTATAATCTTGCCCGACCGGGAATCAAACCCGGGGTCGCTTCAAGGAAAGCAAGGACGCTGACCAAAGAGCTATACCGTGAGGGCATATATGTAAAGTACCAATTGGGCATTCGTGTAAAATTACAATATCTTAATGATCTCGGAACGCCACAACTAGATCTTACTCCTTACGTGTTTACCAAGTGTTTATCAAGTTTATTTATTTATTTATTTATTTATTTATTTATTTATTTATTTATTTATTTATTTATTTATTTTTCTTCAAAAACAGTTAAAACTGCGTATGACGTGCAATGGGGAGAAGTGAATTGTGTGCACATTTTCAAAACTCTGTGATCCCTACACTAAGTCATATACTACTTGAATTTTGAATGATGAAAAAAAACACCCTCCAATGTAATAAAATCTATTTTCAAGAATAAATAAGCAATTAATTTTGGGTTCTTATCCATGTTGTCCATCGGAATAATACTTCCTGCCGCGACAGCATGGAAACGATAATTTGAATAATTGTATTTCCCACTGAATTTTAGAAGACGTGCACAGATAATGAAGTTACATTTATGCCCAGAAGTAAAACAAGGGGCCATCTCAGCATTTGCTCAATGGATCAGGGAAACTGGACGAAAAACCTGATCAGGATGAGGTTCCGGCTCAAACGATACATTTCTGACAGAGATATACATAATACATACTTCCATCCATCCATTCAAACATTCCGATTTTCGAGTGCAAAATTTATTTTATCCTTCCCAACTGGTATATTTTAAGCATCTGTGGAACAGCAATAATAGCACTTAATCCAAATGTGAGTGCAGAGTTTAAAGCAAAATTAATAATTACGGTCTTGTGACCACAATTCGAGATCGTGCTGATGAGGCGATTTCAATACTTTCCTCCCTATTATTTAGAATGGTGCACCTTAATGCTGAAGTGTATGCAAAGTTTCAGCCAAAGAGAACCTTACACACGGTATTTTCGTTCAAAAATACCAGATGATATTGTTGAGATGATTCCAATACTTTTACTCCCATAAACTTGTGATATAGTAGAGAAGAAAAGCAAAAATGGTTTAATAGAATCTGGAACTGATATGTACTTACCCTTGAGGGAAAAGCACGTGTAAAATCGTGTAAAATTTTCCTTTCAAGGATAATTCGTCTATTTATTTATCTCTCTCCCTCGTTTTGTTTACGTTTTTGTTGTGTCTTCGCAGCCTCCAGTGCGGATTAGCACAGGCTTTGCACGACTTTTGCACTTAATGTCTTCCGAGACCGACTCGATAAAACTTGCCTCGGGGATAAGGAGTTTCCGTCTTTGGAGACAAAAGCGGATTCACATTTTTGGTTCAATTCACATATATGGGATTTTAGATACACTATTGAAATGCATTCTACAAAGAAAATGTATTCTGTAGTTGACATACTCCATCTTCCTCTCCTTTCCATCTCTCTCCCTTTGTGTCCTTTTCTATATCTATCCTTCTTCCTCTATCTTTCTCTCCTCCTCTTGGTTTCCCTACACATTATCCCCTCCCTCCCTCATAACCTCATATCCTCGCTTTTCACCTCATCCCCACCCCCAACACATAAATCATTCCATTAAATTATGATTTCGTAGACCCGTTTTAGTCTCATTATTTCTTCTTTTCGTGTACAATTTTATTTCATCTCCCGCTTTTCTTATGTCTCCGTCTTTCTTTTGTGTATACGTTCCGTCAACTCTCTTTCCCGTACCATTAGTACACACTTCGCTCGATCGCCATCGATGCCATCGACCTCATGGAAGACACTCCGATAAAATCACGCGTCATAGGTTCATTTTCTCAGAGTGAAAAATGTTTGCGTTTGGTGGTTCAATTCATCGGTTTTTTAATATATAACTTTATATGTATTATTTATTATGTATATATATATATATATACATAATAAATAATATATATATTATTTATTATGTATATATATATATATATATATATATATATATATATATATATATATATATATATATATATTGTAACGGGTGCCGGCGGCGGCGTGTCCGTACACCGGCCTAGCCCGAGCCCACCGTTGTGCGGCCACTTGTAATACTTTCTACAAGCCCGGCACGTTAAACTGCTACTTGTAATAGATTGCCCTGCTCCAGCCCTTCTTATAAACAAACAAACAAACACTAGCCTCGCGTTGGGTTGCCACATATAATAATCTTCCCGTTCTCCTACTCACAATTGCCCGTCTGCTAGCTTACCTGGCCTTTTGACTCACCTGGGCGTGGTCTGCGGTGCGTCTGTACAGACGCGAGCAAGGTACTGCGCTCACGTGCGTGGATCAGTTCTAGTGCTACTTGAATGACTACGAACACATATTGATTTTACAAATCATGACCCCAAAGGTGGCCATGAAATTTATTCAAATTTCCTCTTTTCTCGTGTTTTCCTTCAATTCACAATATCTAGTGCTGTAATAGCACTGGTGCCTCTGACGGCACACATTGACATAACCCAGCAACAAAAGAAACAACAACAAATAGATAATTCTCTTCCCACAATACACGAAACATGGACATATACTTTCTCATTCACACAGATTATTTACAACAAACAAAAACAAATGCCATTCACACATATGACTAAAACCCCAGAATGCATTCTGTCGAAATTTACGTATTAAAAATCTATTAATCACATAACTTGATCTTCGACAGAGCGTTCTTCACTTCGTAAAAAAAACAAATGTCAAAATACTTTTGCTCACGTATGATGCTGCTTCCGCGAAGAATCCGGGTGTTTTGTGCGATTATCCACGCACAACAGCGCCTCCCGTTGTCGCCACCAGTCCCGGAACACACTCGCGTACGCATCACTGTTCACGCAACATGTCGGAATTCACGCTGCCACCTTTTTTCATAAATATTCCAAGTTATTTGAAAATCTCTGAGTCCCGAATTGAATTCCGCGCCACTAATCGTAAATGCAACGTCGCGCTCCCCACCGTTGCAAAATTTCTCATACAGCCACGCTCATTATCGCCCCCTCTCGCGAGTCCAACGGGCGTTGCCGAATCTCACAGCAATTCCGAAAACTCCTTTTTTATGAAATTCTTTTTCACGAAATATTAAATAATTTACATGAAGTATTCCCAGTTACTATTGCAAATTCTGTCCATTACTTCCGCACTTTAAAAAAATTTCCAAACATCGCCTACGCGAACACACGTCTTGCCTCCACCAAGTCCAGGCACACTCTGATAAAATTTTTCCCACTTAGCATTGTTATTTTTGCTTCAACACTTTTCCCGATCGCTTGATAACTGACGATCGCGTCACTTTGGTTCTCACAAAATATTTAATTTTTAACGTTTCCCGAAACACTTTATTTCCGTTTTTGTTTTAATAAAATTCTCCCGGCAATTTCCTAAAATTCGATGTTTCCCTCTTGTTTTCCTTTGGTCAAATTCCTTTTATTTTCCCTATTTTCCGTTTTTGGATGTGAAACGGAACGCACTGCAATTGTTCGCTAATTGCTTCTTCTTGCTAAACTTTTGCTTGAATTAATTTATTTGTTTTATTAAAATTTCGATACTTTCCGTCAAGATATTTAAATGGGATAAATTTTGCATGATGCCGCTAATTTTCTTCTTTTTCCCCCCGAAAGTCTGAATTTGATATCTTATCGCGTTCTCTTGCATTATTCGAAAAACCCTCTTGTTTATAAGCGTTTCATCGCTCCAACAATGGACTCCATTAATATTCTCCTTAACACAAATATACGAAATACAGAATTTTCAATTACTTCTTATTGCCTGACGCGATTTTACTGGGATAACTTTTAAAATGTTCCTACATTAAAGCCGGATCTAATGTCTATGGTCAAAACTTGCACAAGTATCGGGTTCACTTTATTTTCTTCCCCAATCGGTTTTTTTTATTATGGCGCCTTTGCTGTAAATGTTTTCAAATTGTTTATTATCCAAACGCATACTATCGGGGATCGTGTAAATCATTACAATATATATATATATATATATATATATATATATATATATATATATATATATATATATATATATATATATATACAGTGAGGGCAAGGAGAAAGGGCGAATAAGGTCAGGAAAATTCACGCCAAGATTTACTCTCTCCAAGAAAGTGTTTCAAGGTGAAGGGGTGCAGTATTCGGCTACGGAGTGCAAAGGAAATCAGCGTCTTTGAAGTAAGAAAATACGACCTTCCGAGATTGCGAACTGCCTAATAATACTAAAGAGCTCCGAAGTTCTAAGGAGACCGTGTCTAGCACGTTCTTGGCATCCTGCATTGAAAGGTAGGGTACTGAAATATACCTGTAATCACAGCAAAGGTTCCAGGGAGAAATGCAAATAGTTATGAACATGTTCGGCATCTGGTGCCAACATATTGCAACAGTAAGTCTTACGAAAACCAATGTAGCTGCGTCATAGTTTTTTGAGACATCAAGTGTCTTAAAGTTTGAATTCATAACATAAATTTGGAGAGCAAAAATGGCGTACTTGCAAAAAATGGGGTTATGGTCTCAGTAACAAACAGAAATCTTTGGAAGTTCTCCAACGTTCTATAAGAATTTATGAATAGTTTTCAGAGTGCAGTATTGAGAACTTGAGGAAAAAATTGAAAAAGTCAGTAAGTTATTATTGCTTTCCCCCTCACCTCGCCCCTTGAGTACTTACGCAACTGGTCTCTCAACCTCAAAAGCGTGAATTAATCCGGGCTGAAGTACGTGAATTTTTGAATGACTGTAAATACTCAGGGGTCTTTTAGTACTTTCGGCGTATAAAATAATCCTGGCAAATATTGCTGTTTGAAAGCGATTGCTTTTTTATTGGTTTTTATGCATTGTGACACTTTCTATCTCATTCCCAACTCTAAAGAATCCTTTCGCTGAACTAGTGTACTTTATGATTAGTCCAGTTTGGTGAATCCAATTCTTTCTTAATATTCCTGCTGCCTCTCCCCTTAACATCATTTCAAGACATATTTATATTCCCTCTCCCTCTGATATTTTTATTAACCTTTTTCATGAGATTTTTTACTTTTCATGTTATGAGTAACTATGATATTATGAGTTGCTTTTCATGTCGATATTCTTTTCAGTTTTTAATTCTTAACTCGCATTATTTTTCGGAATAGTTCAGAATAAATTGTGCTTTAGTTACATTAAAAATGATTTTTTTCAAGACAATTATTTAATTTTTCTCCTCCACGTCCAGGGCACTTTGTAGTTTGCACTACATATGTTTTGAATGTTCAAATGAGTCGTCTGAGAGACGTAACTCAGGATTTGCTCATTACAAGGGCTAGACACTTGCGGCCTTGTGATCTCGCGGCCCGGACGCGGCTTCCGTGTGCCCGCCTGCAGAGCTGGCTAATGAGAAGCCGCATGAGGCTGTGTGGACGCGGACAATTACATTAGCCACCTAGGAAGCTCCTCAGGTCTCGCTGCCCCGTGAAGTCCCAAAGCGCACGTAGACACGCACGTATCAGGCGAGCTTCCCCTTGTACAGGAAGAGGAACTGCAACTGCACGTGGGAGAGTCCATCACGTGGTTTCGATGTCTGGAGCGTTGGTTGGTTCTCTTTGCTCCACCAAACCGGGAAAGGTGGCTCAAGGCATCAACTGATGTCACTGTAGTGCCATTGAGTGACCTAGGATTGACCTAGTGACCGCGTGAGGTCCTTGATTTGATTATCGATAAATAGGTCGATTTCAGCCGATGTCGGGAGAAAAATTCTAGCAGCCGGCTGCTATGATTAGCTGTGTTCAGATTCTGCGATCATCACCAGGCGAATGCCCGAGCAGTTCCCCCAAAACGAGCAAAGAACCCCGCGCGATCATTCCTTCCTCTTTATTGTCCTATCCTTCCCCTCACTTTCACACACACACACACACACACACACACACACACACACACTAACAGGCACTATGGTACCACATGCCGGGAAACCGGTCGAGAGCTTGGAACTTGTGCCGGCTAAGGCGGTGCCCTGCTGGTGGGAGATATCTGTTTGGGGAAAATACCGCACGCCCATTTTATGTCGGCGCCGAATATTATCATCCAGTATCACCGCCATATTCCAAGAAAACACACACCCTACACATACGGGACTAATGGCTTTCGCAGTTGACATGCCCGGAATGCTGTGGAGTTTTGAGATGTAATTATTTTGTGTTCCTGGACGAGACAACCGCTTTGGTCATTAGTCCCGTGAGTGTGGTGAATGTGTTTATCCCGAGAGGTGTCGGAGTTATTCACCTGGATGGTGCGATCCGGCGCCGACAAACTTGTCGGTTGATTGATGGCTTGATTGATTTTTTCGTGTTTTCGGGCGCGTCAACTGCTCTGGTCATTAGTTCCGTTAGTGTAGCGTATGTTTTTTTCTCAGGAGATAGCGATGATCTTCCCCGCTGGATGGCGAGATCCGGCGCCGACCTACCGTCGGCTAGTAGGGTTTCTCCCTAACCAGGACTCTCCCACCAGCGGGGCACCGCCCCAGCCGGGACAAGATCTAAGCTCCCGACCGGTCTCGCGGGATATGTGGTAATGTAGTGCATGTTAGTGTAAGTGTGTGTGTGTGTAAGGGGAGAGGATAGGATAAGGAAGACGAAGGGCAGATCGCTCACGGTCCGTGGCCCGTTTGGTAGGGTACTTCTCCAGCATTCGCCTGGTGTTAATCGTAGAAACCACGGAAAACTACCGATCAGGGCAGCCGGTCGCTAGAATTCTCCTCCAGACAGCGACTGAATTCGACCTAGCTGAAAAGCTAGTGTCGAAAATCCTGCCGCCGTCAGGACTCGAACCTAGGACCTCCCGGACAGAGGCGCTGCAGTGACATCAGTTGATGCTCTAAGCTACAAGGTACGAACTTGTCGGCTTTTGGGTTTTTTTCCCTATCCATGTATCTTCTCCAACAGAACGCTCCACCACCTCCACCCAGCCAGGTCAGCTCTAAGATTCCGACACGTGTGGTAGTATAGTGCTGGTAAGTGTTCAAGTAATGGAGGGGGATAGGACGAGAAAGAAGAAGGAAAGATCGCGCGAGGTCCGTGGCCCGTTTGTTAGGGTACTGCTCGGGCATTCGCCTGGCATCGATCGGAAAAACTATGGAAAACTACCGACCAGAGAAGAATGCCCCTAGAATTCTTCTCCAGACAGCGACTGAACTCGACCTAGCTCATAAGTTAGTGTTCGAACCTAGGATCTCCCGCTCAGAGGCACTGCAGTTACGTCAGTTGATGCACTGAACCACCGCTCTCGATGTGTTTGAGTATTGTTTTAGGATATAAATCTAATATAACGGGAGACTTTGCCAATGTCTAGGGGCTGAAAAGTGTTTCGAGCTCTGCTAAATCTGTCTTGTATTTTGTACTATTTTCTCTATGCATTCATTTTACAGCACCTGTTATTACCTTTCAACGTTTATCTTTAACACCTACTTTGCGCGCCACATTCATTTACATTATGTCGTGCTATTTTGTAATCTTGCTCTTTCACTGGTGTTGTTACACGTTGTCTTTAAAGACAATAGTTTCAACAATATTTTCTGTTGATCCCTGAAGAGATCGTTGTATTTTCTTTCAAAAGCTTTGTACTGGAACTTTGAGCAAGCCCATTGCTTCATGTAGTATTCTCATTTCTTGAGATGGCTTTTACACTTTCAAAGCGCACTTCTTGTGCACCCGCGTGTAAATGTTACTATCAACTCCGTCCCTAATATTTCGTTCTTACCGAGGTAATGTTCCATATGCTAGATATACCTTCAAAAAGACTAAAAGAACAATGCAGAATAAGAGTCTTCTCCTATCTTTTGGAAACGCCCTGCACCGAATAGCGGCATTCTCCCCACTGTCGTGTCATTTCTCCGTTTCCCTGGTGCCCTCCTTGTTCTAGACCCTTAGTGGTGTATGTGAGTGCTGTTCTATTCTGAATGTCGGTTTCTTCACACTCAGTGCCTTTCTTATTCCACCTCGCCTCTCGCTAACGCACACTATGTTTCTTTTCTAGACCAGTAGCGCTTTCGGAGAGTGCAATCTTTTCAATCTTGTTTTATTTCGTCTCTCTACGTTTCCTACAGAAACCCCTTCCCATATCAGTCGTATTTCGTAACATGTACGTTTACACGTACCCTTACGTTACATATCTGAGCATTTTCAAACCTCAAATGGAATTCGGTTTGTCTATTTTGCGAATAAAAGTCATATATCTATTGAATAGTATGAAAACAGTGTTAAAAATATCGAAAAATATCTCTTGGTGGGTTATTTCAGACGCTATATTTATTACTGCAATTTCCGCCGTGAAAGGAATATGCATTTATTTATTTTTCAAAACAGTTGAACGTCATTATAACCTTTCCTTTCATTTTCCTGCACACTCTAGGAGTTACTCAAATACTAAAAAAGGATTGTAGGAACCATTATTTATTGATTTTTCTTTTATATTTATATTAAATTTTAATTTTTTGGAATATAAAAGTAAATATACAATATCACAAGCAATATAAACGATATGATAATTTAATATTTTTATTTAATTGGAATATGATAAGTATTTACGTAATCAAGCACTTACAAAACGAAGTCTGTAAAGACTTCGCGACTTCAAACATTTCATCAGGAGAAAATCGTAAAAAACGAACGATTTTTCTAACTTTCAAAATCTGTGCAATCAAATACTGCAGAATATTTGACACTAGCTAGTCATATAGATCGAATTTAGTCGCCGTCCAGAGAAGACTTCTAGCGACTGGTTACTTGAATTGGTAGTTTCCGTGTTTTTTTCAATCAGTACCATGCGAATGCCGGAGCTGTATCTCACAAACAGTCCACATTTTGTGTCCTTTCGTTACTTCCGTCCGTCATTCTGTTCGTGCGTTCGTGGTCAACGCTATCACCTAAACGTTGAAAAGATTTTCTTCAAAACTGACATTCTTTGATAATCTGAACGACCTCGTAACCCAGTGAATTTCAAACAGATACTTTGTTTCTGGAGAGTACTTAAAATTAACTCTCAATATTTTCATACATGTCTGAAAAGTGCAGGAAAATTGTTGATTACATTTCTTCTTAGCACAGAGAAAAGAAGTTCGAAATGAACGGCGCATGTCTCATTTTCTTTTAACGGTTTGAATTTTCAAACATTGAAAAAGCTAATGTGATAAAATATGCTCTGTTATAAAACGACTATTTTATCAATTTCTAACCATCAACATCCTTCCGCTATAACTTATGCCCTTTTCGCCATACCTTACCAATCCGATACCTTCTTTTCCCCAACCACTTCAACACTCAGCTTCCTCAGCATTTTCTTCTCAACGACTTCCTCCCATGGCGAACCCAACTTCTTTTCTTTAACTGATACATCCCTCAAGTCCTATTTCCCCTTTCTTCCTACCGTCTTCATCCCTCAACTAAACCATCCCTTTCTCTCTTCTTTTCAAGTCCCTTATCTCTCAGATACTACTCTCGCATTCTTTTCACTGGCTTCTTTCCTTAGCTGAATTACACCTTCCTCTCTTATTTGCAAATACTTCATCCATCATATCCCACATCCCTCTTCTTGACACTGGCTTCCTGCTGCAGCGATTCCAACTTTACAAGCTTTCCATCCCTCAGCTTCCACGTCTCCTGTCTTCCTACGGGATGGACCCTTTAACTACCTCACTCGTATCTCTTCCTTTGCCTCCGGGGCGTTGGCACCACGCGCCATATCACTCCCGCCTCTCCAGGTGCACCCCAAGGGCGCGCGCCGGCCCATCGATTGCGCGGCGAGGCTCCGCGCGCCGCCCCCGCCGCCACCGCGCTCGGGACAGCGCGTCGCCGCGGGCGCGCCTTGATTGGCTTCGATCGCGCATCTGCCCACCGCTTAGCGCCCCCGCTGCGTTTCTCCCGGCGCACTTCCCAGGACGGCCACCCCAACACGCGCCCGCCCGCCCCGCTCTCGACGCGCTCCACTCCCGTCCCTATCCCACTCCTCCACTCCCAACCCTACGCTCCGGCCATTTCGCTTCTGCCCCACCGCTCACGCTCCTCCGCAACCCTCCCCAGCTCCCATCCCACGGCTCCCGGCCCTCCGCTTCCAACCACGCCGCTCCTGCCCCTCCGCACCCGCCCCTCCACTCCCCCTCCACTCCCAACCCTCCGCTCCCGCCCCTCCGCTCTCAGCCCTCCGCTCCCGCCCCTCCGCACCAGTCCCCCACGCTCCCCCACGATCTCCCCACGCTCCCCCCACGGTCCCCCACGTTCCCCCGCGCTCCCTCACGTTCCCCCCTCGCTCCCCAACGTTCCCCACACGCTCCCCTCCCCACGCTCCCCCCCCACGCTCCCGCCCCCACGCTCACGCCCCCACGCTCCCACCCCACGCTCACGCCTTCACGCTCACGCCCCCACGCTCACGCCCCCACGCTCACGCCCTCACGCTCACGCCCCCACGCTCACGCCCTCACGCTCACGCCCTCACGCTCACGCCCCACGCTCACGCCCCCACGCTCACGCCCCACGCTCACGCCCCCACGCCCCCACGCTCACGCCCCCACGCTCACGCCCCCACGCTCACGCCCCCACGCTCACGCCCCCACGCTCACGCCACGCTCACGCCCCCACGCTCACGCCCCCGCGCTCACGCCCCCACTCTCCCGCTCCCACGCTCCTGTCCCCGCCACTCCTACGCTCCCACTCCTTACGCTCCCGCTCCCACGCTCCCATCCTTCCGCCCTCACGCCCCAACCCACGCTCCCACCCCCAAGCTCCCGTTCCCAACGCTCCCCCCACGCTCTCACTCCCGACGCTCCCGCTTCCCGTGCTCTCGCTCCCCACAGGTAGGCTGGGGTATAATAAGTCTGTGTAGCTCTGGGGTTTTACATTTTCACAGATAGTTTTTGAATAAACAGCTCAAGCCTGTGAATATACGACACATATGGAAAGCCTGAATAGATAACGGTTATTAAAAAATGTTTAATACATAACTAGTAATAAAGTTTAAATTATCTTCTTAAGTTAGTATAATGTTCGAAATTTTCGGCGAAATGAAAAAAGTTAGATGAACTTTGGGGATTACCGTAGTAAATAGTATTGACAATCAAGTACAGGTGTACAAAGGTACATTTTCGTTTCATACTGCGGGCTTTAGGAGTATTATAGTTGCATCAACGGAAGAAGTTACGTTTTGTCTTACCTGTACTTTGGCGTAAAATTTATAGGAAATTTTGCTTTTTTAACTGGACTCAAGAATGGTTTACTTAATCTCAGGAACCGAAGACTGAAACCTCACCTTGTATTTGGAAAAATGCGCGTTGGAACAAGCTACGAGCATCCATTATGCGTTGTTATAAGCATTATGTATTTGTACGCACACTTTGTCTTACAATAGCAACAGGTGTAATGCAATTTTTTTACTTATATTTCAGTGTAAAGTGTTCTGTGTTCCCTGAGCCAGCCACCCAGTCCGACGACCAGATTCCACGCTAATTTGATAATCTCGAAAGCGCAGCTGCGTCCTAAAGATTTCTTAGAATTGCTCGCACCCCCGACCGCTTCGACAATTCCTCGAAACGCCCACTGCTCAATACCCGTCGCCCGGCGCGCAGCGCTTTCCGAGAATCATTACGACATCCAGAGGATTTAACATATTATGCTTATAACGTATTGAAATTCGTAAATTTCGATTTGTTATTCAACTACATAACATACTCATTCAAAAATTAAGGAACTTTCCAAGATTCCTTTAACCACGTTATATAAAAGACTGACTGGGACCGGGAGCGGTAGCTCAGTGCATCAACTGATGTCACTGCAGCGCCTCTGATCGGCAGGTCCTAGGGTCGAGTCCTGACGGTGGCAGGATTTTCGACACTAGCTTTACAGCTAGGTCAAATTCAGTCGCTGTCTGGAGGAGAATTCTAGCGGCCGGCTGCTCTAATCGGTAGTTTTCCGTGGTTTCTCCGATCAACACCAGGTGAATGCCGGAGCAGTACCCTACCAAACGGGCCACGGACCGCGCGCGATCTCCTTCCTCTTCCTTGTCTTATCCTCTCCCTTAACACACACACACACACACACACACACACTTACACTAACATGCACTACACTACCACATATTCCGGGAGACCGGTCGGGAGCTTAGAGCTTGTCCCGGCTGGGGTGGTGCCCTGCTGGTGGGAGAGTCCTGGTTAGGGGGAAACCCCACTAGACGACGGTAGGTCGGCTCCGGATCTCGCCATCCGGCGGAGGAAGATAACTGCCATCTCCCGAGAAAAAACATGCACTACGCTAACGAGACTAATGACCAAAGCAGTTGACGCGCCCGGAAACACGAAAAATCAATCAACTGACTCGGATTGAATTAATGATTGCTCGCGAACCGCATCATTTCTCCTCTACATTCAGACCACACAGTTAGTCGGGCTAGGATGTTCATGCGAGACACATCCACGCCTTGCCGCTGTACTCAATCACATGTATCGCACTATATTGTCCATTTAACTGCTCGGATTCAAAATCCTTTTATCTAAACTAGCTTCTTACGTGTAATGTGAAATATGTGTCTCTATCCTATTAATCTATCACAACAAAGATTTGGTGTGTACCATTCTCCTACGTTACACAATGTTTCCAATTGTTTCCAATTGCTTGCGCTTTCAAAAATGAAAGTTTGTGCGAGCAATCAATTTCACACACACATATACAATACACATCTACGTAGTGTTGTACAGAACTACGTATATAGTACAGTACTACGTTCTTACGTGCAATGTGAAATATGTGTGTCGCAAATCTAGCAGTCTACCGCATCAGTGATTTGGTCGGTAGTATTCTGGCACGTTACCCAATGTACTGTGTTTCCAATTGCTTGCGCTTTCAACAGTGAAAGTTTGTGCGAACAATCAATTTAACTACTATCATATATTCGCGGCACGTTCAGTCACACCACTAACCGATCAGTTCTACAAAGCGTGGAAATGTACGGGGCATCATTTAGTGTGGTGCTTATTAACAAATCCATTCAGTATGTGCTCGCCTTGTCGCAAGGAGTGATAACCACCCATTCCTTAAGTGAGCCCAGCCGGTGCCAAATGAGATTCGTGGGTCTCCGCAGGTCAGCTTTAGCTAATCCCAATGCACAAGCGACGCCGGCTGTGCCGGCGCGTTTCTGTCATCGCCCTGAGACAACTTCTACGTTCCCAAACCATCTCACATAATTCTATTGTCTTTTCTTACAGCAGTATGTGAAAATGTTAGTGCAATTTTTATGTTTCAATGTGTGTCATGATTCAGCCTCTTCGTATTTATGTCATTCATACAGACTGGAGATTTTAGAGTATGTTTTATAGTGTTTAGTCATGGCGTATTATGCTTTGAGCTCAGCCTCACCAGGAGTGTGCTTCTCTGATTTTCATAAACTATGTCTTTACAAGGTTGTAAAAACTCAGCAAATCGATTTACTGTAACAACTATAAAGCTTAATTATATGTATTAATTCAAGTCAAGTATTCTGAATTTCCCAAATGATAACAACCTCCCTGAAATCACATCTTTATTCTAGAAAGTTGACACAGTGTGTACTCGCTTTCATTAAATACGCTGGTCCTTCGAAGTTGGTGAAGGTTAGTGATAGAGTTGGTACTAAATATATGGGGGATCCGTCGGAATCAGTACTCTATTGATTATACCAACTCCATCAATGGGAGCGAAATAAATCAAATCAGTGAGTTTTTTACTAACTGCTTTCTTTTTCCACTGCCTTTATACCTAAAATGTTTTGAATCCATAATGTAAAGCATTCCACACATCTTCCATTTTTAACTATTATACTTTAACAATTCGACAATAAATGATAGCAGGAGAAATACGGACAATATTCAGGACAAAATTCAAGACTCTATTCTCCTGTAAGCGAAAAGCTAATTTCACAACTGTTGTAAACACTTTGGTTTCACTGATCATAACATCTAAAATTTACGAGATTTTTTAAAATAATACGGAATACAGACGTAACAGCACAGCGAGTCAAGAACAGATACTTCAGATAAGTTATATTACTTAAGTTCTTGAAAGGTGTTATTCCAAACGTGTTCAAAACACATACAATACACATGTACAGTTCACAATACAAACACAATATATACAATAAGAATAATTTAAAATATTCAGGAAACGGAAGTACATATGTGTTATAGATTAAAGAAATATTTGCTTTCCGTTGTACTTATTACACTCTGACTGTACTACATCAAGGGCATTACATGCAGAATAAACGTATCCATCGCCTTCATTTCTCCTGTTCTTAGAAAATACTACAAAAACGATACAGATGTCTCTTAATTTTTCTGAACAAATAATAAATACCCATCCATTAAACCACACCGAAATTTTCCAATATTCACTACATAGAAAACGTTTTGCGCCTTCTGGTCTCTATGAGATGGAGTGGAAGTACGAGTAATAATCAGTAAAATTAACCTAAGCCTGGGTTTCAGTATTAGAAGAGACATCCAGGCATACAATGAGCTTAGTGAAATGTGTTAAAGTTCTTATGACATGAATAATGTGTGAGTGAATACCCTCTAAGCTAAAGTATTGCCTCAATGCGAAAATATGGCAACCACTACCACCGAAATACACGTATGCTTACGGATTTCCTCCTCCGGGTATCTCGTCCATCAAAGCCGGGACACGCTCTTAACTGTCACGTGTAGTGTGCGTACAGTGCATGTAAATGTAAGTGAGAGTGTAAGAGGAGAGGATGTAAGAAGGTAAGAGGAGAGATCGCGTGGTCTGTGATCAATATGGTTAAGGTACTACCCCGGTATTCGCCTGGTATTCATCAAAGAAACCCTAGAAAACTACCGATTACAGCAGATAGCCGCTAGAAATCTCCTCAAGACAGTGATTTCTACGCAGGTAGTGTCGCAGGCTTCCTACGCAGGTAGTGTCGAAAACCCATGTCGAGATTCGAACCGTAGACCTGCCGGATCAGAGACACTGCAGAGACTTTAGTTAAGTAGCAAAAGATGAGTCATCGCAGTGAGCCTTCACATTTGAGTGACCCGTAGTGCATGAAAATATTTCTTATTCAAATTAACTTGATGTACACAAAACGACTTTCCTCTGCTGCTTAATCCTGACTATTCCAAAGCCACGGTCCGAAAGCGAGCGGTTGGGCGAGCAAGTTTGTGAGCAAGCGAGTGTGAGAGCGAGCGAGTGTGTGAGCGAGCGAGTGTGTGAGCGAGCGAGCGTGTGCGTGAGCGAGCGAGTGTGTGCGTGAGCGAGTGTGAGCGTGAGCGAGCGAGTGTGTGCGTGAGCGAGCGATTGTGTGCGTGAGTGAGCGAGTTTGTGTGCAAGCCTGTGTGCGGGTATGAGAGCGAGCGCATGTGTGAATGAGTGAGTGTGAAAGCGAGCGAATGAGTAACCGAGTGAGCGTGGAAGCGAGCGAATGAGTAACCAAGTGACCGAATGACTGAGCGAAATGTGAGACAATGAGTTCTGTGAGACAAAGCGAGCGAGCGAGGAAGCGAGGGTGTAAGCGAACGAGTGAATGAGTGAGCGAACAAGTGAGTAGGAGTGCCAGTGAGTCAGCGAGTGACGAGTTAGCAAACGAATGAGTAAGTGAACGAGTGAGTGATCGTGTGAAAGAATGAGCGAGCGAGTGAATGGATGAGCGAGTAAGTGAGCGGGCGCCTTCACGGCTTACATGCCTGGTGTGATTATGCTACCGCTTTGTCGTTGCCGGTACCTGAATCGTGAAGATTAGCAATGGCATATCTCTTGATGAAGGTGCAATAGATCACTGAAAATCATATCTTAGAAATGACTTTAATTCCTAGTCTTCTTTGAAACTCAATTTATTTAATAATCTAGTGAACCCGGCAATACTTCGGCTTTGCAATGGATTACACATCACATGCTACTGTTTACGTGATAGTTAATCATATTTTACGCTTCTCTGCAAACATTTTAATATATGAAAGACTTTCTCTCGAGAATGGATTTGTTCTACGTCCTGATTTGGACATGGTTGTCAAGTATACTTTTGTTAAGACGTTCTCCCTCAAGTTTGAGCAAACATTCACTATGAGAATGTCTCGGAAAAGTTTATTTACTAGTCCAAGATAACGTACGTTAATCATTTTGGCCGACATTTCCCAATCTCTGGGTCAGAATATGCAGAGAAGACGCGCTTTATGCTTGAGGCTGCCGGCGGTTTGCGCAGATCTTCTGTTAAGGTGTGCTTAATTACAGCAGGTCACTTTATTAAAAAGTGGTGGTATCTGCCCAGTGTTACATTTTCGCAACATTAAATTTTTAACCTTTAGAAATATTTCTGCTTCGTATATTGTTAACCTACACGTTTATAAGTATATTAGTATCATTGTTTGTAAGTATGAACTATATTGGCAGCAAAACAAGTTCTGGGCATATATGGATTAAGTCAGCATAAACACATAAAATCACCATCAACGCGCATTTATGTGCGATAGACATTCCCATTGTACTACGCTTATATTCTTCGCGCAAGTGCGAGCAACAAGTAGACAAAGTTTTGTGGCCATCGAATAAACGTTACAGCAGCGTATAAAATACGAACAAACAAACAGTAGTGTCGTAGTGATCTCGGACCGAAAGCTCGTAGGTTTGAGTACCGCCTCAGGCATGGTTGTATTTGTGTTCGTCCTTTCCACCCTTATCATTATCATTTCGTATCATCTTGATAGTTACCATAACGTTTACTTCAATAGTGGTCGCTAATGACCTAGATGTTGATGCGATCTTAAAATCTAAAAAAAGCGAGCAAATTGGGTCTTTGACTTAAGTTTAAATCGGCTCAGCTCTGTAAAGATTTTCTACTGAATAATTAACCGTGTCCTCCACTATTGTGTGTTAGGGACTTCGACCTTACAGGCAGTTCTGATCTTCTTACAGACGGTGCCTAATTCTTAATTGTATTACAAAATACTCTAAAATCTGTAATAACACCTCCACAGTTCCCAGCTATTAATCAAATCAAGCCTTTAAGATGGGTGCTTCAAAAGCAAACTATATACAAAAATATATCACTGAAAACCCTCTAGATTGTTATTTTGGAATAAAGAAACTAGAGTTGCTGCAGAATGGCATAGAATTTAACGTACTAGTTTGTTTCCTAATCTGCTTAATCTGGTCTAATTTTTAGTGTTGACTCACTGGCTTCCTAGCTGATACCTATCGGCGCTTAAACTACATTTTTGGCATTGTTTCCATTTTTCATTTTTTCTTTCCCTTAGCGATAAAATTGAAACAAGAACACTTTGGAATAATCTTCTTATTAAGAATTTTATGGAAGTGTAAAACCTGGTATTTAAAAAAAGATGAGATACCTGAGATATTTGAAAAAAAACACATTTGTTTAATTTTTGAAAACTGAAACGTATACACACAAATAGCGATGAAGAAATAGTGAAGAAACAATTTACAGACGGTTCTGAGAAAATATTGTACTTTATTTTGCTTACATTTTACTCAAACTTACGCAAAAGGTAATAATATTTTGAAAACAATGTATGTTAAAAAATAAAAAAGAACACAATTGAACCTAAGTCATTATTACTAGTGTGTTTTACTCTATTCTAACGATAAATTTAAAGAAATAATTTTTGCTAAAAAATGAAAATGCTCCAGGAGATTAATATTAAGTATCCCAAAAATGTTTAAAATGTCAAAATCGTGTGGCTTCAAGTTGAGTAAGATCTATAGGAGAATATTCATTTTGAAAAATATACTACGAATATTTCGGCACTAATGTCGTTCATGGACGGACAGACCGACCAACCGGCAGATAGGCAGGCAACAGTCAGGTGGACGGACGTTAAAAAAACGCTTTTTGGGTATGAAGGGAGACCAAAATGTGTATTTTCGATAAAATGTCAAAATAAATTCTCTGCAGCATTACATTACTATATCTATACTACGTATATTATTCCGCGCTTACTTGCACATACGAGATTAAAATTATTTTTGGTTCAATTATCTATTTTACGAATGCTGTTTCCTAATTATGTAAATCTAAAAATAATAAAATCATAGAGTTCATCTGGCGCTTCTATATACACTTGTTTTTATGCTCCAAATTTTTCAATGAAAATTCCAATCTAGGATTCTTTTATATTCTTTTTTTTAATAGTTTTTATTTCCTTGTTCCGCATTATTATGCATTTCAAGGGTTTTTATGATACATAATATACAATTTTTTTGTAATTACATTTCATCATACATGAACAATGGTAGAAGACTAATATTAACAATATAAACAATAACAACTAAGGATACCCAGGAAGGGTCCTTCAGAAAAATGCATATAATATTTGGATTAAAAACATAAATATTTAATTTAGAAATCTTGGAACCTGCTTTACAGCTAATTAAGGAGGATGTAGTAGGTCTTTAGAATATCTTGATATTATTCGTGGAAAAAGATTGGCTGATTTACCTAGAGTGTACAAAGGAGTGGCTAAGCAAGATGAAAGAGAAGAATAGAAATTAGAAGAAAGTTTTAGAATCCAAGTTTTGAGAGGTTCTATAGATAGATCTTTTAAAACTTGATCATTTCTGATATACCATGGAGCTTTTACAACATTTCTTAAAAATATATTTTGCAGTACTTCCAGTTTTTGAAGGTTGCTTTTAGCGACACCTCCCCAAATTGGGCAGGCGTAGGTCAGTGAAGGTCGTATAATATATTTAAATATTATTAATGCTGAGTCTATTGATAATTTTGATTTTCTATTTATGAATGGATACAATTTTAATACTTTTATAAGTGTGTTATTAGCTATTGATTTATGTGTTTTTTTCAGGTTAATTTGGTATCTATTTGAAGTCCAAGATATTTAACAGGAGTGTCATTTGGAAGCCATTTAACTGCATGGTTATGAATTATTAAGGTATACGTGGGAAGAATCCGTTTTAAGGAGAACATTTTTGCTTGAGATTTTTGGTGATTTATTTCTTTTATATTCTTTTATATTCTTATATTAATACTTGGGTTCTACTACTTAGAAAGTTGAGAAAATTTAAAATAAATGAAATTTGGGCGGCGATAGATGGCAACAGGCAAAAAGGAGGGGCAAGATTGTGCAGTGCCAGTTCACAAAAAGGAAATTAGAAAACTTTACTACGTGAAAGTCTGTGCTATTCTGTAGCACCTCTAGTTATTTCTAGACTAGTGGAAGGTCATGTAAGCGAAAATATGTTTTTTATGGCTAATATATCCCATTAGAAAATTCAATAAATTAAATATTATTTGAATGGGTGAAAACCAAAACAATATAAGCGACATATTATAAATTATGAGAAAACTGTTGATTTAATTCAATGTCACAGTAAAATCATGGTGCTTTGCTTCGTCATTAAAACCACGACATTTTAAAAGGTCATTAAAACCACTAAAATTACTTTGCCATTGAAATATAGAGTAAAATAAACACGTTTTTCTTAGATTTTATAAAATGTCACTTACTCCGTTCTGATTTTCACCCATTCATTAATACTTATTATTATTTGCGTTATAATTGGTTAGAATTGAGATCCTCACGGAAATATTTTAACGTCACCAGTAATACATGATACAAAACGCAGTGTTCCAATTTTAAACACACGAAAGCCGTTGGAGTTTCTCGCTTTACGCTAAGAGTTAGTTCCCGCTTGAACAGTTCCACTATTTATTCTTTGGCTGTGTTCGAGGGGCTGCTAAGGAGAAGGGGTTAAAGAGAAAGGAGAAGGGGTAGTGACGTCGGTACTCGCGATATGCAGCAGTCCTGTAGTCGAAGCCAGTCTGCCGGAGTGTTCGTGGGTTGTCTAAAGTACTGAAATTGCGCCAAGCCATTTTGCCACCCGCTGGGGACGAGACGGCACCATCTTGGAACATCCGATTCCTGCAGGCTACAGATCAAGACGAGAGCTGATGTGTGCGAAAGGTACTTACTCCATCCTGGCACGTGAGTACATGTTATTAAATAATATTGAAATTCTAATTGAATCGCTGCGGGTTTTGTTTCTGAAAAGTGTCTGAAAAATTTCGAGTTACTAGTAAAACTATGGCAGGTCAGATTAACTAAAATAGAAATGCATTTCAGTTTAACTGATTGAAGAAAATTATTTATTAACTTCGATTTTTTTGAATTCTGATATTTCAATTTTATTGAAGAGTCAGGGGTACGATAAAAGATGAACGGAAAGAGTAAGAACAAAGCACCAGTGGAGGTGACTAGGTGATATGTTTATAATCTTTAAATTATTGCATACAACTAAAGAGGTTGGATAATTTCGTACAGTGGATTTCGTTTTGGTGGGGAGGGGAGAGGAATGAAGTGAAATGGTTCTAACGAAGATTCGTCAATTTGTGCAGATTTGAGGTCGGGTCAGTGGCGTGTAGCGTTCAGGCTCTCAAGGTCAGCAATGCGGGCGGACCTACGTAAAACAACTATTTTTAGTCTGAAGGTTTTGCGATTGTAAGAAATATTAATTACTTGATACAGGTACTTCTAATACTTTGCGATAGCTGATACTAAAAACGGTATTTTCCAGAAATTTGTTTTCCGCTTTGGTAGCTTATGTAACCGGTTTCTAAATCAATAAAAGCGAAATCAATGTATTTAGGTTTCATAACATTTTATTTCATAAAATTGAATAATAAAGGCAGATTTCTCCACTATTGGTTATTAATCATTGAACGATGAATTTGAAGTTGTTAAAGGATTTTTATTACTTAAGGTTCTCCCACTACTCGTTTCCTGTACACTTTCTGTAAAGGGTTCCCTGAAAGTTTTGCATGCGGGCCCGCACTCCTCTATTTACGCTACTGGGCAGATAATTTGTCTTTGATTATAATTTAGTATAAAGTAGTGTACGGGAGACATACTAACAATTATATGAAAGTTTGATTCTGCACTTAAGTTTTATACAAATTGTAACAGTCCCGTGTCATACTACCTTTTATAGTTGGAAGAATATAGTAAATTGTAAGAATATGTAGAAACAAACATAACGCAAAATTAACGGGAATGTGAAATTATTTGTAACATTCAGGCGAGGAGAATTTAATTTAAATGTAACGGCGCGTTTACCGAGTTGTGTTGGGAGAGCAACAGACTTCTGCAAGGTCAGAGTCGCAGAGGCTGTTGCTACACGCGCAACTTTCTTGAACGATGACCTTGCTTCCCCCTCTCTTTTGAACAATAAACAGTTGAAGGCAAAAGCTTGCAGCGAGCACTGATGACAATATTCCAAGCATTAAAACTTAGATGGAGCGAAACAGAAGCTAGACAAAGCTAGTTGCTTTCATAGTCCAGAACTTCTGTGTAGCTTTATTATCATTATCTAAAGAAATGGCTGAGGCAGGTCCAGGTCCTTTGAGGGAGGCACCTAAAACTCCTATCTACTGTTCCTGTAGTTGCCTACCCAGAGCGATGACCTGGCCGCACCCGTATTAGGTTTGACTTTGATTTTCCAGAGGTTGGCATTACTGTAAATACTCTAGTGGACGACTTTGTAACTAATACCCCCACTCCGCCCGCATTTCTTCAATCCATCGTTCAAGAAAAGTTGTGCGAGTAGTACTTGAACTACCTTTTCCAACTGACTACTCTACCTTCAACGCATAATTTCTTGTGGCGTGAAAATTGTTTCGCTGTTTCGCTACTTAAAAATAAGTAAACTCTTAAACAAATGTTTTACTCTTGGAACATCTTAATAGGAAAAGGTTTCATAAATTACTAAAACTTTGAACACTCGTATATGTAGAATTTTGTCGAATCAAATTTAAGTTGATGATCCTCTCAAGCGACCTTCGTTTCTCTAAAATGTTCTGTTAGGCCTTCACATAAATGTGCGCCTGGCCACTAGCGATAAGGATAAATGTCGGAAAGGAATGGAAGTCGCACTTGAGTTGATTTAAGAGTCGGATCGTTTTGCAGAATGTCTTCAAGTATTCAAAATCCTACAATAAAATTGATTTCTTACTTTTAGTAAAAATAAAATTACCGAAAAAATATAACTACCTTTGAGGAGGAACCTCACATTACTCAAATGATGATTTAAGTTGTTTTATCAAGTAATAAATATTATATTAAAATTTTGTAGTGTGCTGAATATTATCGTGTATCCTGTAATATCTTTCAAATTACTTTACTAAGTCTTGCTTCATTACGATACTCATTAATTCCTGTCATTAACTTACACTAAAACCTTGTTAATACAATTATTTTGAGAGGAATATAGAATTGGTTTAATCACTGAACGAAGATATTAATCAGCTTTTACACGTCAAACTTATTGTAGCAAAAGTTATCAGTTATCAATTGGTATTGCCCTATCTGAATCGTAAAATATCTCAATTGTCTCAGAACAAAGCTAAGCAAATGTAAGACAAATTGACAGAAAACTATGCAGAAATAGAAAACGATAGAAATCATTACAGTAAAATAAACTTACCTTAAACATACATACAACTTGTACGCACTGAGATGGCACTCGGTAGTGTTAGAAAATCATTCATGATTGCTCGGAAACTGTTCAGATGAGCCGCGTGTAAAACCTCTTTGACGGTATTAATTTTCTCACGCGGTATGGCGTAGGGGAACCATCCCTTTTCGCAGATTTACTGAGCATTGAAAAGCCTCTGGACGTGAACGCAGCTAGACGTTTGACTCTGACACGCAATTGAGACGCAATGTTATTCGACCGCTGCATATCGCATGGCATCACGTTCAATGACGGAGGGTATCAAATTACTAACTTTCCAGAAGAGATAGTGAACAGTTTCATAGCAATGACTTTCCGGAATCCGGAAATCTCCGCGGCGGTCTCGCAAATAAACTGCAATGGAATTGAAAGAAATTTTGTAATAAATTTTATGTATAGGCAAGGATCATATTCTATTTTCCAATAGGTTTGTAGTGGAGAACTGATTTTACTCCAGTCTTTCTACATGTTGTATCAATCGTTGCTTATTTTCTTGGATACGCCCATTCATAAAGTAATGTCTAGATGATATCTTACAGTTTCTAATCCAACGTTGAAAATAACCTTTAACATGTGCGGGTGGTTTTCTTTGACGTTTCTGCTGTTTAAGTCAAGGATTCACTTCCATAGGTTAACACTGGTGCGGCTATTGCACCTCGTAAAACTTTTCCGTTCGTGTATTTTTTAATGTTCTTTGAATTGTGCCACACATCTAGTATTTATTAAGTTTGTTTTGAAGGTTATTTCTCACTCATAGCTAATGTCGTAATCTAGGGAATATAAAATGACACATGCTCTAATGCATATCTCTATAGCACTGGAGATTCTTTTTAATGGCATAACTTTTGTTCTTACAGGAGATTTTAAAAATATAATTTTTGCATAATTGGTTTAAAGTGGAACATGACTTTTTGCGTAACATTTTCTAGTTTTCTCAAAATTATAAGATTTTAATTTTGTATATATTTAGCAATATATTAAAATCTTTTTCTGTAAGTTTGTGTTCAAATACTTTCACTTTTCGACATATTTCAAGGTCATATCGCTCGTGGTCTTAAATAGTGGCAAAATTCTCAAACGAATTTTAAGTAAATGCACTCTGCGTAATTGCAGATTGGTCTACCGTACCGTGGAATTGCACCAACAAATGGCAGAAGTGTCAATACAGAAATGATGAGTTTTAATGCAATGTAATCGTAACTCATTTAACTCACCTGTTTGAGTTGTCACAATTGTATCCTAAGAACGATATGCATTTGTTTCATACTAAATACGTCAGTTTCCAGGAAGTGATTACGCTTATAGCCGGTTTCAATGTTTTTGTAAGCATGAGCATTGAAGGACGAAACTGTTATTAAGATTTCAGAAACATTCCACGATATTACCTTTATCTTGGGTTTACATGAAATTTCTGAGGAGGCGCTACTAAATTAATCTTAATTAGTATCTTAGCCTATCTTAATATCGATACCTAAGGTTTTCTAAACATATCAGTTCCCGCTCACGCAACGGGACATTCTCCAAAAGAGTACGGAGTACCTGACTTCTAAAGTGCAGATACTAAACGCCTCTCAAACACTCGGGTAAGAACTGAGGACCGGTGATAAATTCGACAATGCCAACCCACACAATTAGATTTATTCTTGGTAGACCACGCTAAGTGAAACATGAATTTTCCTCAGAGCAGACATGAAAATTATGTACATTGTTCCAGTTCTTTTAAAAAGTTTCTTCTGTCTATAGAACGGTTTTAGAAATTCTTAGGTTCCTTGCCTTTGCGTAGGAAGTGCCTCAAGAATTCAGATCTATATGGTCTGTATTGTGCATATGCTGCACCCGCTGCAAGTGGAAAGGTCGTAATCTCTCCACTGAATTGCTCGTCAGGTGATGGATTCGTCTGTGATGAGTTCGCCATTTGCCTTGCGCTCACTTCCGGGGCTTGGCGGATACTATTAACAACTTGAGTTTTCCAGGGAAGTGGCGAGCTCAAACGCGAGATGAAGTCGTTCGCTCACTCGCCATAGCTCAGGACCGCTCTACCATCAACCCCTCGCTCCGAGGAACCGCCGCAGTTCCCTCCTCCGCTTTGAGTAGCAGCTCCGCTGAGGGAGCGAATTACGTTATAGAGTATCCATCGGCTGCATGTGGCACAGTGGGTCGCGCATTATTTCTGCGGGGTATTTTCCATTGCTCGGACTGAAAACGTCTTGCTGCTCTGGGAAACGATATTGACAGAAAAAATTCATCAATTAAGCCATTTATTGGACATTTACTAGATATAAACATATTTGTGTGATTTGAAAATAGATATTTTGGAATACAGCATGAAAATAAAAGGATATTTCTGCAGATTGCGCCAGTTACGCCAAATGTTTAGTTGCAGAAAAGTGCTAATAACAAAGACCTTAATTGCAGCGACATTGCACAGTTTATGCTGTTGAATACAAAAAGTGTTGTAAAGGTTACCCAAATAGTTACTAAATAAACTAGTAATGGAAATTATCAAGCGAAAGGAAATTAAAATAAAAAAATGAAGCTAATTGCAAAATAAAATACTTTCCTTACCTTTTAAGTGATTTTTCTCGCAATATACTTTGTTTGGAACAAATGATATCGGGCCGTTGATCTGTAAAATGTATTTCAGATTGTGATCTGTAATGGTACATTAGTGATTTAAAAGGTTTCGAAAAAAATATTCATAGTTGTATATTGATCCAAACGTATTTAACAATGGAGCAGCATGCCGATGCCCTTTTGGAAGACGATTTTGTGGGAAGTTCTTACAAAATTCTAATAAGTTTTTTTGTTTAAAATTTTTCCCTTTCTTTCGGTGTCACGATAAGTCAATAATTTTCAATTGAATCAGTGAAAATGAAGAGAAAAAGGTGTAGCAAATATGTTAAATTCTGATTGTAATCAAATAAATCCTTAAATCTTGTTTCAAATATCGAACGCAAGGTTCTGAGAATATCTACATACTCTTCAAAATTCGATGTTTGCTGAAGGTTGGACACCGAAGCTAATTTTGAGTAGAATAAGAGGTTCTTAGCACTCGATTGCCTTTCCTACAGGGACACTTTAAAATGTGCCGATTTTGTCGGATAAGTGAATTATAAGTAGCGGTTTGCCTGAAAGCGAGAGGTTCATATCTCAAAGATAAGGTAATGTTACCTAAAAATGTGAAATCACAAGCCCATTTTTCATCAGACAATTCAGGAACGGAATTCCCCTTCGTGTCCATAAACAAGGTCATCTCTTGTCGTAGCTCAAAAAAGCGTTCCAAAACTTCGTCATGGGTAAGCCAACGAACTTCTAAGTGGTATGGTAGATCTCAATGTTCACAGCCAATATCTTCTAGAAAGGTCTTGAATTCGCGATGGTTGAATCCTTTTGATATCAAAGAATTTATGATCTTCACAACCAGACTAATCCCTGTCAACTTTTACGCTTTTAGAACAAATGCTAGTTGGTGAATGATATGTATGGAGATGATGCAAAACACGAAATAATTTTAGCTCTAACGAATCCCATGAAACTTGTATTTCGCCCTTCATTGCCAGTGCACGGTCAGTTGCAATAGAAGTTAATAACTATTTAAGAATATTGTAAATGCCTCGTCCTGTTGCCCTTATTGCAATAACATCTAGCATCTCTCCTTCAAGATTTTCCTTTACTATTCTAATAAAAATTACCAACACGGCAGTGTCGGAGACCTCTAGTAAATCTAAAGATGAACAAGCATGGCATTTTCAATACTAATTGCCGGTTGCGCCTCTCAATCTTCCGATATCTTGAATTCGACTGATCACTGTAGATCGAGATAGACACAGGCTTGAATTCCTGAATGAACTGCGGACACTGTTCTTCCGCTGTAAGAATAGTGCAATTCCACAAATTCACCTTTTATTTAATTTTATTTCATTTTCGTCAAAAACTGTTTGAAACTGTGTGAGACATGTTACGGGGAGACGTATATTCTGTGCCCGTTTTCTTACTTCTGGGATGCCTGCTCTAAGCCATTTAAAAGTCGAATTCTGCATACAGAAAGAAATGGCAGTTTTGGGCTAGAATTATCAACAAAATATTCGCTCCGATGTAATAAATTTTCAAGGGCAAATCAGCTACAGATCCGGGCTATTCTTTCATTAAAACCTTCAGAGAAAAATATTTAATTAACGGCAATTTCATGTGAAATCTTGTAATTGAATCCTGATGGCGATTCATTTCAAGGAAATGCTTTCTAAATAATAATGAAAAATAGTTGATTTAGTAACATGTTTTCCTAAACATGTTACCCTGTATTAATTAAAATCGTCCTGTGTTTATTAATCAGCCTGTCTGGAATTAAACATTTTCAGGGCACTTACATCCTATTATGGTACAGTAAATACTTTACAATAACATCAAAAATCACGCTTGGAGAGGCACAAGTACTGTTGTATCAATGGCACTGTGGCCGCGTCTTTGGGGTCGGAGGTGCTTCTCTGAAGGGCGTTCACACTAGTGCTTCACAGCAGAGGCGAAGGCTATTCGCTGCGCACAAACCCTTTCTGAAGATTGACCCTGTTCTCGCAGGGTAAGAGATCAACTCCGCCGATGTGGCAATTAGCAGGAAGCGCTGCATAGTAAGTTTGTGTCTCCTTCGAAATTAACCAAGGTTTTGGGAGGAAATAAACCAAGGATATACTTTGGAGTCTGTTATTGAACTCCAATTAGTAAGTCTGTTTAAGACGACGCTCTCGCTGTAAGTTTTTAAATTCTGTGAAACACATAGTGCAGAACCTGAGATAATGGCCAATGATTAATTGACATGGTTTTTATTTATCGAATTTTGTGTGTATATATGGCTTTCTGACGGATCTTTCGTCTTACATATAAACAAGATTACCTTTAATTTTTCTCCTCGCATTTGCTTTGTTTAAATTTGTTCTTGAGCTTACCACTGTCAACATAGATATCACCATAGACACCACTGTATTCATAGATGCTGTCACCATAGATATTCAGATCATTCGATATTCTACGCCTGTGCAGATGCTAGGTGTTAAAAATTGCTCGGGGTATTGCAGTATTTTTGTGTACGTTATTTTGCTTAAAAGGAAACTTAAATCCCTATCTTTCCCATGTTAATTTGGCTGTTAATTTGATCCATTATCTCTAATTATTAAACCTATTGCAATAAAAGTTTAGGAGCAGCTGGGTTAAAATGTTTTCAATAAATGGGAACAGATCTACATTTTTTCAATAGGTTTTGTAATGTATAACCCGCTTGAAGGAAGTCAAAATATTCTGGACAGAATAATACCTGAAATGAAATTGTTTTCTGTACTTTTATTCAGAAATTTTAAAGCATGAAACTTATTGCATCAATTTTGGTCACATAAATGTATTACTTTATTGCACTTCTATAAAATATAGAAAATTTTCACTTGAGTAGTTTCAGAAATAATGGGACATGTGTTCAGAAAATTCATTTTTCAAAACTCACCGTCGAAATTAATTCTACGAAACTAGTCGCATACCTCATCACGGCAACAAGTAAACAAAATACGTTTACCGCATAAATAAGTATAGAAGAAAATTTGGCAGTGCAAGCCACATTAAAGAACGAATTTTTCTCTATTCTTTAGCTTTCTAAATGATTATGAAAAGTAATATAAATGGAAACTTCTTAAAGTGACTGCCATTTTGAGATATTCAAAGGCAGAAAAATTAAAAAATACAAATTAAGAGCAAAGTTTACAATGAATTATTAGTTTTACTCAGAAAACTCTAAGTACATGTATAGAAAAGGTTGATATCTCTGATGACAAATACAAATTATTGGTTATCTCCATAAAGTCGTTTTTAATGACGCTAAAAGGGTAAGATTGATCTTTGAGCAGAATCTTCAGCATTGGGGCCAACGGAACACAATGGCTGGCGAAATTTCCAGAACGTGCATCAAATGTTCTCGAATGCTTCTGCTCTCGAGCACGTGGTCATTGAACACACAATGGACACATAATAAAGTTCAACCACGACCTTGCATTCGCACGTGAGTTGTTTTTCGATGAATGCCACTTTCGAAAGCTGATGCCATTAACATCAGAACTAAGCAAATGCGGTCGTTGCACAGTTTAAAAATTATAATTAGAGCTACATTTTTTCAGCGATTTTTGCTGGAAAAATGCTTGCTTTCTCTACATGTTTTAGGATTAGGTTCAGTGGCAGAAAAAGTAGTGAATCATATACAGTCTTACAACATAGTTACTTACAATTCAGGTTGTTTCCTGCTACTGTGTTCAAAAGATTTTACTCAGCACAAGGATTGAGGATTTGGTGTAATATATATCTAAAAATATTCAGTGACGTGTATTTAGTGATTATCTGAATTTCTAAAATCAACCTCAGTAGGTTAGAGAATTCTCACTGACAGCGAACCACAGTTCTTACCAAACTAACTACATATTGTTCGAATTTGAAACCCAGATTTACTGAAATTCACACTGTACGTAGAACTCGATATTACGTAGGTAGATGGCACCTTTGTAATGTGTGGATACGATTGTTAATTGTTAACGTTGCAAGGATGACAGTTATATTGAGAGGATAGAATGTTAAGAAAATTTGAGAATGGAAAAGAGTCAACAAGATTTCTGAATTTCTAGAACAATCTGTATTAAAATTAATCTTGGACAGGTGCTAACACATTTAAGATTTTCTTTTTTCTGGAGTGAGTGCTGACTTTTTTCTGGAGTGAGTGCTGTTAGCGAAGTAATACAGTAAGGTTCTGAGATTCTAGAAAAAATATTTTTCACTGTATGTCAATCTGTTACTCTATTCTTGCACTATATAATATTGCCATTCCTGAAACTTTTGCATGTACTTGTGATACGCTTATTTCTTCAAGTATCCTTAGTGATACTTAATGCATTATTCACATAAAATCCATTTACTTAATTTGGAAAACGACCTTTCCAAAATAATTTTGTTTTAAATGCACTACTATATTTTGATTCATAATTGAAAAAAAGGAAAATATTTTATATTCGAAACGATTTTCATTTGAGTGGGAACTTGTGCATATAATGGACACTTGAATTATTCAACGTAGGTACAATATGATAATTTTTTTTAATGGAGTGACAAAAGGGTACTTGTCTTTAATAAGTACTGGGTCTTTAATAAGTGGAAAGGTTTTGCAACTAATTTAGAGTTGTTGCAATAATATCAGTAACTAAAGTTCTCATCAAGGTGATTCAATGTTAGTGTTTATAAATAATAAAGATCGTAACGTATTTCTTCCAATTAATACCCACCTTCTTAATGTTCATATTTGTGAAGTTCTGTTGAAACCATCGTGTGATGAATATCGTATACTTGACTAATTAGATCCAAAACACAGAGAAATATGCTAGGTTTCTTTTTAATTTACAAAATAAAATATTATTATTGCAGCATTCTTAAATTACAGGTGTAGGAAAGTCTAAAAAGAATGTGATCTTAAGTTTTGTTAAATGCTCAACGCTTTATTTATCAATACTGTATACACTGTATTTACTGAATACATAGGCACATGTAGCCTTAAAGATTAATTTTAATTAATAATGGTTAACCGTCGACGGTAATGGAAAATTATTTCGATTTCAGTTAAAGTCGGAAATACATTTTTCATCTATATATTTGATTTAAAAATCTACGTATTTTTATCCAACTCGGATCATTTATTGTCCTCACTTTTAATATTAGCACCTATCATTCCTGCTTATTTTGTCACACTATAGTAAATACAACAAACTTTAGTTTTCTAATATCGTTTAGAAAAACAATTTTTTCTAATGAATAAGTCAATCTTCGACGCACTATTAAAAGTACTTAATTCATATTTATTGCTGACCTTCAGTCATTTTTTGTCTGAAGTCACAACTTTTAACGATATTCCTCTTCGGTGACGAAGTTTCATCGGGAAAAGTCACTGCATCGAGTGACACAATTCTACCCTTGTACTCTGTCAATTATTTTTGTGCTGGGAGTAAAGATTACTCTCAGCAGTGACTATCTATTGTTCGAATCTTTGTGTGAGGAAGTCTTATTCTCGAAGACCCCATGATGGTTGTAGTCATAAGAGCTACGGATCGGTTCCATTTCAATCCAAACTTAGAGGCTTGCGTGGGGTTGGTGTCGTCTGTGGGGTGGTGGAGGAGGGGGGTTGGTGCCGTCTGTGGGGTTGGTGGAGGAGGGGGGTTGGTGCCGTCTGTGGGGTTGGTGGAGGAGGGGGGTTGGTGCCGTCTGTGGGGTTGGTGGAGGAGGGGGTTGGTGCCGCCTGTGGAGTAGTGGTTGGTGGAGGAGGGGGTTGGTGCCACCTGTGGAGTAGTGGTGGGTGGGGGTGGGGTGGGGGGGGTTGGTGCCGCCTGTGCGGTGGTGGAGGGGGGTAGGGGGTTGGTGTCGAGGGCGCCTAGTGTTTCCTCGGCGTGGGCCGTCGCCTGGCCGACCGCCTCAGCCCGGACGGGTGCTGCGTCTGCACGTGCTTGGACAGGTGGTCGCTGCGCTGGAAGCGGTAGTTGCAGTGCGGGCACGGGTGGTTGCGCTCGCCCGTGTGCACGCGCGTGTGGCGCATGAGCTCGTCTTTGCGCACGAAGGTGCGCGCGCAGCCCGGCCACTGGCACGCGTGCTGGCGCACGCCCTGGTGGCTGAGCAGGTGCGCCTTGAGGTAGGTCTTCTTGGTGTACATCCTGTGGCACTGGTCGCAGGGATACTTTCGCGCGCTGGAGGCGTGGCCGGGGGCAGTCGAGGCCGCCGCGGGAGAGACGCACACCAGCACGGCGCCGGGCACGGGACGAGGCAAAATGGGCGTGAATTTGTCGGAAAGCGGCTTCGGTGTGTTCAGAGTCCTGCAACGATTCAGAAGAACATATTAGTTAGGGCAGCGGTTCCCACCTTTATTCCCTCTGCCGAACCTCTTCAGCAGGATCTTTGACAGGTACTCTGTCCTCCTCCACGGCTTACCATACATTTTTTTCCTAGGGCTTTTATCCAGCCGACAGCCGGTTGCCCTTTACGTCCCGAAGGGACGCATATTTAGACCATACACTAGACAAACACTTGCGGGCTCCTCTGATCTGTGGTCAGCAAAACGCGAGGCCCTCCGCGGCAACACACACAGTCAAGGGCGAAACAGCCATGCCCAAGGCGAGACTCGAACCCGCGGCCCTTAAATTCGAAACCTCTCGAACCCTCAAATTTTCAAAAAAATTTTCACTTATGAGTGAAGTCTTTGAACTGTTTAAAATATCTTTATACGATAAATATTCATATGTACTGAATAAATAAAAATATTTACGACCAACCAGGTTTGAAATGAAGTTTCTTCAGCTAAATTATGTTCTTAAAATTAGCCGACAGTTTATTCAAAGTAACTTCAATATTTCACGGATGCCTTAACATTAATGAATTATCGTTAATCATGAATCATCAATATTATCGTAGTTTTTATTTCTTGAACCACAATTTAAAAAGAAAATAATTTAACAGAGAAAAAATAATGTATATTGACACACTTTAGAAAACATTACAAAAGTATAGTGACTAATTTTGAGTTTTTCATAAAGGAGATCCATTTAAGGATTGAACGGACTCGTAAACTTAAATTGAATCTAACATAAACTAATTGCACCTTGTGCCTTAGCCTCGAGAGTGGGCTGCGTACACCTCGAGTAGCAATGTGAAACCTAGACAACTCAGCGGTATGTGCACGACGCCCAACCTTTCAGTGCGTCGCCCCCCCTCCCTTTTGGTCTTGGTTTCCAAGAAGGAATTCCGTACGCGATAGCACTGTCGCTCTTACCAAGGGAATTCCTCCGAGCGTTCTCACGTTGGCGTGGTCTGCTAAATAGGCAGATTTATTGCCCACTAAACGTGGAGAAATGTTCAGAACGGGGATAATTTCAGAGATCAAGAAGTTGTATGGGCTGCAGCATACGTTTTGCCAGAAGGTGTCTTATTAAAATTAAATGATTTTATGTCTGCACAAATAACTCGTTCATTTGATGGGATATTTCTTTTATTCCAAAATGTTCCACTTGGTATTAGGATATTAAAAATACTAAGTTTTCTACCGATGAAGAATACTAGAAAATCATAAAATACTATAATTAAATTTGTGCCATATTGTTTACTTGGCGTACTATTAATATTTTTATGAAGTATTGACTTATTTCTTTCAGAACATGTTGTTAACCTTTTAAATTGGTAGAGGGTGAGAGATGTAAAAGCTATTTTGATATTCCCAAGTAGTGATAAAAAGAATAGAAGTGCCCCACCCGGTGGTCGTAATCGGTGAACTAGCTCCATGTTGGGCAGAATCTCCACAACTTCCATAAGGTGCTGCAGCTGTAGAGGGTGGCGGTGATGGAGATGGTGGCGGCGGTGAACTGTTTCCCTGATGCTCTTCTGCAGATTCTTCCTTCTTCACGATCACCTCTGTCTCTGACTGCTGCTGGGTCGTGTGTGTATCCACCTCGATTTTCAGTCTGAGAGACGCCACCTCTGCTAACAATTGCAGGGGAGTCTAAAGAAAGAAAGAAAAAAACGGAAGTCGCCTCTCAGTAGATATATAAAGCAGTAATTCTACTTGCTCGCGTGCGTAAAGAAAAAACTATATTTTTCTTTAAATGTTTAACTGATCTAAAAATGGTGAGATGTAATATTTATTAAAAGGGCAAAAAATCTTGATCCTCAAGAACCATTAGTTCATTTACTGTTCTCGGGAAAACTGACGTTTGCACAAAATGTCACGTTGTGTATCGGGTAAGGACTTAGTCAGGACGTAGACGCAACATAGAATGTTTCCAATCCTCTAGTTACCTCCGGTCTCGGAAGCAACTTTCAGTATATGTTCAATTTCATTTAACATAGCAAAGGCGTATGCACCTGGGAATGTCTTTCTTCGAAATCATTATTTATATATTTAGCTATTTATTTATGTCTATTTACCCATTAACTACGAGATACTGGCCTTAATTATCATATTTATTAAGTTATTTATTTCAAAGATATTTTCCTAGAGTTTTCTCGAATCTTTGAGGCTGTCTAGTCGAGTCGGCGCAAAGTCGCTACACCCGCGTATCAGATGTCACATCTTTAAGCCTCATGTTCTTGACCGGGGAAGATGTGTATTGCCTATGAACGAAACGACTCGCATAGGAGAAAATTAACCCCAGAGTAACTGTCGTTGCATAGAAGCCTTCTAATGTAATTAATCTATTTCAATATTTAAATGACTATTACATCCTAATAATTAATCGTTCACTTAGTGTTACATACATTTACATTTAAACATACATTTAAAAATTCAAATGCTTGTTTATGCACAAAATAATATTTTTCTTTGATATAACGCAAAACAAGTTCATACACGTTAGTACATTTTAAATGTTAATTGAAGAATATATATCACGTGACCAGTAATGGGTTTGCAGGTAAGATTAGTAGAATGGTACTAGAAATAGACTATACAATACTCAAAACCGAAATAAAGCATGCTATCCAAATTCTCCCATTAGACCCCTTCAGGGTTAAGAAGGAAATGATAAGAGTAATTACGATATTCTACCTGCGGAAGTCAGTCACCTAACTCACCAGGTCCGCATTTGCAATTATGTCGTAGTTCATTCTCCCGTTCTGAAGCTCTCCCAAGCACACAAGCACCGACGCAGACTACAGAAAGACTGATAAAACTCGTCCAGGGCACCTGATGACGCATTGCGCCGCCCTCCTCCTTGCCCGGCCAATGACGTCTCTCCAGGCGGTCCCCCACCCTGGTGTCTTTGCAGTTCCTCCTTCTGGCCGTCCCTCCTGCCATCACCACGCCCCCATGCATACTCCGTGAAAAATGACACTCGACTGTCAGGAAACGTGTTGGTTTCGATGAAACGACATACCGGAGCGGTGGCTCAGTGCATCAGATGTCACTGCAATGCCTCTGATCGGGATGCAGTAGGTTCGAGTCAGGGTTTCGACACTAGCTTTTTAGCTAGGTCGAATTCAGTCGCTGTCTAGAGAATTCTAGCGGCCGGTTGCTCTGATTGGTAGTTGTCCGTGGTTTCTCCGATCAACACCAGGCGAATGCCGGAGCAGTACCCTACCAAACGGGCCACGGTCCGCGCGCGATCTTTCCTTCCTCTTCCTATCCTCTCCCCTTACACTAACATGCACTACACTACCACGTATTCCGGGAGACCGGGCGGGGACTTAGAACTTGTCCCGGCCGCGGAGGTGTCCTGCTAGTGGGAGATACCTGGTAGAGGAAAAACTCCGCTAGTTGTCGGTAGGTCGTGGTCGGATCTCGCCATCCAGTGGGGAAGATCACTGCCACCTCCCTATGAAACATGCACTACATTTAGGGGACCAATAACGTCTTTAGTTGACGTGCCAGGAATCTCTAATCAAACAACGAAACGACACGGCCAGCTTTATCAGCTGACCACTTCTTAAGATTTAACACTTGCCCTTGTCTTTCTCAGGTGGTATGAATACTTAAAGGCCGCAATGCGGACATGGCCGGAAGGCAAAAAAGTGTTAATTTAGCTTGCCGATGGCAGAAAAAACGTCAACTCGTCGAATTATTTAAACCGCATAAAACCTATATGAAGAGAGAAGAGCAACTGCGAAAGAAACAAAAAATAATTTTCTTCAAAAAACTCCGAATTTCTGTAATATAGTAATCTGACCAATGCCGAATATGACCATAGGTTTGTCACTAGTTTGGCCGAATACCATATCTACGGTCAGCTAAAAAAGAGCGTCCACACCTAACTTTTTAAATATTTTTTTAAAGGGTTTCTTACAAGAAACGAATTTCGATCATATGACATGCTGCGGGGTGAGAGTACCCCAACGAAACTGTAATTATGTTGCAAATTCAAGTAATCTTAAATTGCGCATTTTTATTTAGAAATAAGGTTTAAAATGAATATTTTTTACATATAACGCACAAAATTGATGGTTGGTATAGAATTGTTAGGGTCAAAGATGTTTTTGTAATATAATTCAAGAAGTTAGTCGTTTATTCTCGTTATTCATTGTCAGAATATTATAATTTGATACTTCCGAGCTTGAAACCAGTGAAGTTAAGAAATGAAATAACTTAAAAGGAAATAAATAAAAGTGTAAGTCGAAACCTCGAGGTTTAATGTGTCACTCTTCCAAACATTGAAAAATTGTGAATCAGCTTTTCATCGAAAGAGCTTAAATTAACACAATTGCCTTGCATATTTTCTTTACGAATCAGTCATTTTATTCCCGTCTCATTTTTCCTTTGTTTTGAACTATTAGAAACTGATAGTGTGCCACATTATGTTATAAATAAAGTTAAAACAGGAATATTGAGCTAGAGATTTTCACCGTTGTTAGGTTTCAGGCTTGTAAATGTAATTTTCAGTCTCCAGGTCGAAATCAAGATCTTAATGAAAACTTTCGATAAACATTGGCAGACATTAGACTTCATATCCTCAAAGCTAAGACAATCATACCACTAGTGATGCTAAAATAGCACATTTTTTAATTATTTACAACGGCTGTGCAATGATGTAATACATCAATTTGCAAAAGTTTCCAAACACAATTTTTTTCAACGCGTCGATAATCTCCGGTCATAAAGAAACAAGCATATAACCTTCATTTCAGCATTTCTTGTTAAGGTATTTCATCAATTAGGCTTTCAATGACTTTAATGTGGATGGCATTGCATCGCTGTTAATCCCTTAAGCGCCTTCGGAAAATCTCTATCCATAAGAATGAGCGGTTCCTTAGATGTCGGGTATTTTGAATGTGCCTTGCACCAAATGTTCCTGTCGTAAAAGTTCTAAACTGTAGAAATATTAGTTTATATGGTGGAATGAAAAGAAACTTCGAAATTTTTAATTATCGAATGCCTGGTCGAGGATAAGAACAATATGTATATTATAAAAGATATTATAAATATGTACAAAATTCTCTAGCACAACACATTTTTTTCTCACTTGAAATTCATTCCATAGACGTAATTGGAAATAGGTTTTCTCCCCACCGACACATTGCTGGAATATAGTCACATCCTGTCGGTTCATAAAGACCTGACAACGATCATTTATTTAGGTGATCTCTATTGCTTTTATAGAAAGTTATCTACACGTGTCAATTTTTATTTTTAAATTCCGTAGTGGCAGCAGAGATATTGTGGTACATGATTATAAATTCAATGTAGCAGAGGTATCAAACACAAATATTATGTACAGTATGAACTTGAATATACATAAAATTCAGCCATACATATATTACGGGACTTCAGCCCATCAAAAGTCGCTCTACCATATTGAATGTACAAACAAATTAGCATTCTAGGAAATTACAAAAATATGAATGAACACTAAAATTTATTTAAATAGAGTACTAACACAAGTAAGAGATTCAACATGTAGGTTCTAAGGTAGCGACATTTTGTGTCGTACTAAGTAAATAGATTGAGGGAATATGAAGTTAGGATTTTTGAATAATTTTAAGATTTGAAAATTTTCCAAAATTTTCAATTAGTTGCCTTCATTTTCGAAGTGCAGAATTCTGAAGTTGGGATTAGTCGAAAGAGTGATATCTTCAATTATGTGGTTGACAAAGGTGGAGTTTTCTAGTTTGTCTCAACGATCAGAGATGTTCATTGAATCTGCAGGAAAACTTCCTACCGGTTTCTCCTACATAAGCTGAATTACAACTCTTGCATTTTCATAAATACTCTTTTTTTCCACTAAGAGTACAGGGGATTTACAATTGGGAAAAATGTTTGAAGGGTATTAGTTTCATAAGCTACCTTTGTCAATTTTGTTCAATCTTTTTGGGTATAGGTCCAATAATGGGATACTTATAATTTTATTTTATAAATTTGAATTTTTCTACTTCTTACTTCAGACAAAGCTAGTGCCCGTTGCGACTTCATTTGTTGCACTTCTCTTTACTGGGCGCCCCCAGACTTTCTCACAATCTGAATATTGCAGGAACTTTCGCGGAAGTCTCATTGGTGGAATTCGTATGTGGTACCACCATTTTGTTATAGATTATTTTAGAAGAGTTTAAGCTACTTGAATGTAATTCAGTATTTTGCGCATTTCATGGGGTATTTATTTTATTTTTTATTTTTATTTATAATTGATGGGAGACAGATTCAATGGGAAGGATTTCTTGGGGAGCGACATGGCGCAGGCATAATGTCAAAAATATCGACCGGAAAGACAGGCGACCACGAGTAGTGTTGCAATTAAGATGTAAAACTTTGTCGGGTTAGATTTTTAAAGTTAAGATATTTGAAAGTATGAAGCTTTTTATTAATTGAAGACCGCCCCCAAATGGTGCGTGCAGCCCTTTCTACGGCACGCGTGCGTTTTCACCCCGGGATGATTAGGAGTATTCGTTAAACGAGTTTACTTCCATATGCTTTGCTATAGAACTCCACATGCTTCCATATGCTTTGCTATATATAAATGTAACTTCATTTTCTGTGCACGTCTTCTAGAATTCAGTGGGAAATACAATTCTTCAAGTTATCGTTTCCATGTTGTCGCGGCAGGAAGTATTATTCCGAAGGACAATATGGATAAGAGCCCAAAATTTATTGCTTATTTATCCTTGAAAATAGATTTTATTACATGGGAGCTTCTTTTTTTCAAAATTCAAGTAGTATATGACTGTGTAGGGATCACAGAATTTTGAAAATGTGTACACAATTCACTTTTCCCCGTAGCACGTCGTACGCAGTTTTAACTGTTTTTGACGTAAAATAAATAAATAAATAAATAAATAGGATTTTCCAAAGGATGAGCCAAAGTGACAGTTCGCGTAACGAGTGAACATCACATGTATTTCAGAGAAGTATCACTCCGCCGCGAAAGCTGTTCAGCCACGCCCCTTCGTAAAGTGATAATGGCTCCTGTTAAAAAGATCCCTATGCAGAAGTCTTGAGTTTCGCTGAGGTATTTGCACGTACGCGAGTCCGGGAAGTCTTTAAATTTAATTACGTATGTGGAAAATCTCTTAACATGCTCTCACAGTCGGTAAAAGAAAACTGCCACGGATGTAAAGAGAAAGAAAAATTGTTTTAAGCCGGGAACACGTGCACCGGTGCGCATCTCGTATTAAAGTCTCGCTTTTGAAATAAACATATTTATCACACAAAAAGTAAATTCAATGTAATATTTATAAAAAAGAGCAGATAATACAGCGGTTCCTAATTTCAATTACTTTTAGCGGCACACTATATTTTTGTCGGACGAGGACATCACAAAAGGAAGCGTCGAAGCCATTTAAGTTAGCCAACTGCAAACGAACGAATGCAGGAAGGGAGTCTAAGGGGCTCGAGGGCACAACGACCACAGAACCTTCAGTTATGCTGTCAGCACCAGCTGTCATTTTGGCTCATCCTTAGGAAAATCGTTCTGTAATCTTGTAGCACGCGTATCTAAGAGCGTCAATCCGTGCCAGAGGGTAAGAAGTGGGCAGTGCGGTGGCAGCAGAAGAGATGACAGAACGAGAAAATGTACAGGAGGAGGGATGCAGGGGGAGCAGTGTGGATACGGAAAGGTGGGCGTTGATCTAGGATCGTTTCTGTGCAGTGCTGGCGTGAGCAGATCAGCGTGAATTTGATGGCTTTTGGAGGGGTGTCTTCTTGGTAGGAGCTTTGCCGCCCCAGGAGTGTGTGTGCACCTTCAGACGGTAGCGCGTAATGCCTGGTGTGGTGGTGGGGATGGTGTGTGGTGTAGGGAAAGTGAGTCGTCGGAGGAACGTGTGGTGAGACGACGAAATCTAATTCAGTTAGGAATGAATAAAAGGGAGGATTATGATTAGCAAATGTTAGTTTAATAATGAAATTAATAATGGAATAAAATATGAAAAAACTGCATTTTCTCTAATGTGTATGTACTGTATTTTCAATGAATTGTGTATTATTGTACCGTAATGTAAACAAAACGTATTCAATGAGTAAGTCGCTTACGAACCTGTTTATGCGACAAAAAATAAATATATAACTAGAGCCAGATGCACAGGGGTTTCTTCAATTTAGAAAAGATCCTAAGCATGGTTTAAGCGTTAGCAGTGTTCACTGACGGACGGACGTACGTTTTGATTTAAATTGGTTAGGCATCAAGGACTAACAAAACAGGGAAGCTGGTTACACCACGCGTTAGAGGATTTTTTTCTTAATTTATCAACTGAATTTATCCACTTTCTCGTTGTCCCGTCAATAGTTTTGTGCCAAAATCCGCCGGTTTTTTTCGCGCAGCATTACAAAACTTTCTCTATACTACATGTAATACTCCGTATATACGTACGTATACGAGAAAGTAAAAATGTGAATTAGTCGTGGTATGATGTAGCTTGGAGGAATGAATTGTAGGCGGATAGGTGTTGGAGCAAAGTATGGACTTGCGGAGGATAGAGCAGGGAAGTCGGAAGAAGATTGACAGGAGAGAGGGGGCGGGGAAGAATTAGCAAAGATGAGACTCGTGTGTTGTGTAGGTAGGGGGAGTGAGTTGTGGGAGACACAAAGTTTGTCTGGCCAATAGCTCGTATCAGTATGTAATGTGACATGTCCTACAACTCGTAGGGCAGGTCTCAAATGCCTCATCGAAATTCCTAATTAATTCGTAGGGCATGTTACAGATATACACGTATTTTATTGGTATTTAAAATGGAAGTTTTCATTGTTGAATCGATCCGGGCTGAAATCTAATTTTTAAATAAAGTTGATGCAATAATGTGAGAAGTTGCAACGGGGGAATGACAATTGGCTTAGAGCTGTGCCATTTTTCCATGGTCAACTTAGACATACCTTAAGGGCTGTAAGACCTCACAGTGCTCAGAAACCTCCAATCGCAGACTCCATTCATGAGCGGCATGTCACACATATCCTAAGAGTGGCGAGGGTTAATTGGACAAGCGGTGAGATGGCGAAGGAAGTATGAAACAACGATTGACTAAGTTATTAGTAATAGAGCAAGCGAAGACTACAATTGGTGATACTGGTGTTTATATTAGGTTGAGAATGGTAGTTGTGTACGAATAGGTGTTGAAGATTGACATTTTCGGGCAAGGAGTGATAGTAATGTATAGTTGGCGATAATTGAGAGAAGATATTAGGTCTCGGAGAACGTGTAGGTGTCACTAGTGTGATCCAGTGTAGATTAGAAAAGCGAGGTGTAGGCGGGTAGGTAATTGGGGAGGGATCTTGTACAAATACGAAGGTGATATTTAACAACGCGTTAAGAGGTACGAGTAATAGTATAGGAAAGAGTCAGTGAGGAGGACACCTGATATTTTTTAGAATAAGTAGAAGTGAGTTATAACCAATAATGTGTAGAAGTGGACAGTGTCTTAAGGGACATGTCGATCTACGGTTGAGACGGAAATGATGCAGAAGACGTGGAAGAGTTAGGAAGGATGGACTGCTGTGGTCTGAAATAGATTGGTGGAGACAATTGTTGGCAGGTAACTGATGGTGAGATCTTTGGTCGGGCATAGAGTGTACGAAGGAAATGTACACCAGATGAGAAAGGAGTAATTAAGAACGCGCGGAAGAGTTATAAGGTAGGTTATAAGAGTAGGTTTGGGTGATGGTTGTATGGATGAGGGAGAAGGTGGGACATGAGGTTGGACAATGGCTCGTTTTGAGATTTCTAGGTACGATTGGAAGAGGCGTCAAGAAATGAGTGAGGTGGCTTATAACGGGTGAGACTTGTGCAGTCTTCAGTACGTTAACGGAGTACGATGATGGCAGGTAGATGATAAAATGTTTGCGTGTTGGTGGGATCTGGAATGAGGAAGATGGAGTCATCAGACGCCAAAGAGAATGGTATGATTGAGAGGGAGGGAAAGGATCCAAAGGAAGAGACGTGTAGAGTATGATGTGGAGGGAGTATGATGTGGAGGGAGTATGATGTGGAGGGAGTATGATGTGGAGGGAGTATGATGTGGAGGGAGTATGATGTGGAGGGAGTATGATGTGGAGGGAGTATGATGTGGAGGGAGTATGATGTGGAGGGAGTATGATGTGGAGGGAGTATGATGTGGAGGGAGTATTGAACGAAAATTGACAAAGGAACGTTTAGGAAAGCGTGGAAAGAGGTAGGTATGGTGGGAATGTGTATAGTGGATTTTCAGGGGCAAGAGTTGCAAGAAATTCTCACGTTCGTGTTTGATTCTATACCTGGTGCCGGGTAATTTATTCATAGAAGGGAATGCTTTGAAATTCTCGCAACATTCATGATAGTGTATTATTTTTGATCCGGGGGTGTGCGGGAGATATATTTGGGTAATAATTCTTTGCAATATATCTGGTCGCAATCCTTGAATGTTTAATCTTGAACCGCTGTTTTTTAAAGAGATTTTTGGGTGGTAATGGTAGTAATACTAGTTAGTTTTTGATCGATCTCTGGGTTCGCGGAAGACATTTTGAGGCGGTAATTCGTTAAAACGAAATGCAGCTCTCGCGTTCGTTTTTGCCTTCGTTACTGTTGCAAGAGTTGTATTTTGGAATTATAAAACTTCTAAATTTCATAGCTCATTCCTACCATTTGTAGTATAGCTTTATTCCTGAGACCGCCGGTATAATTTCTTGGGGATTGTAATCCTTGAAATATTAGCCACTGCCCCCTGTTTCTTTACCTGGATTCCTAAATGTTTCGGAGATATTTTGAGTGAGTCCTTTTTGTAATATCTTGTCGACTCTGAAGTTTGTTTTGACTTCATTAATCAAGCCGTTCTTTCCTTCTGGGTGGTAATCTTTGAAAAAATTCTGTCCCTGCATTTGTTTCTGTCTTGATCTCGTGTGATCCGGAGACACTTTCAGCTGGTCTTCTTTCCAGCGAGTTTTTTTTACGGCGTTTGCATTTTCCCGCGCCGAAGTTGCCACTTCATTCTGTTCGACACATCCTATTCTTCCAGGTGTCTGCATGGCACCGCTTCGCACACTGCATTTTAAAAAGTTTTCATGTCTCTTTTTTCTTTCAGCTGTGTATCCGGTCCCGTACACTGTCATTGTACCGGTACACGAGGTCATTGTACCTCTTCTATTCTTTTTTTAAGTGTCCATACCACATCAGTCGCTGGTGTTCTAGTCTCATATAACGGCTTAGATTAATTGTTTTAATTTTTTTACTTGGATGTGTTCTAATTTGGATAAGTGCGACTTCTCCGAGGTGTGTCCATTTCTAAAGCTTGTAATTTTTTGTATTGCTTTTACTTCCCATGCCTCGCATCAATACAAGACAATTTCGTCAACAATTATTTCATAAATTCTTTTTGTAGTAATACATCTTATTCCTATCGTGAAACATAATCCATTTATCATCTTTCAGCTAGTAAGTTTCATAATATACTTTGTTGCAATCCTCACTTTCGTATTGGGGCTACATTAACAAAACCGCACTTAAAAATTATGGGTAGTAATACTTAAATTAATCTTTGCCGCAATTGGTGGGTTTGCTTCATCTTGATCCCCGAATGATCCGAAGATATGCTGATTGGTGTATATATTTAGTCACATTCTCCAGATGGGTTTGTTTTCTGTGTTGATGAGATTACAATTCATTCTTCTAGGTGTGGTACTTCTTGATAAAATTCTTGTAGCAGTCCTCGCATTTGTTTCATCTTCATCCATGATCGTTCTGAATGTATTTTAAAGCTGTTTTTTTTAAATATATTGTGGCAATCCTCAGTTTTGGCTTCATGAATAAAGCTGCACTTACAGGCCTAATTCTTGAAGGTGATGATCCTTGAAATAAGCTTTGCCGGAATCATCGGTTTCGTTTTTTCTTGATTCCTGATTAAGTGGGAGATATTTAGGTACAGAAAATCTTTATATGTATACTACCGTGGCGAACCGCGTGTTTTTGTCGTATTTGTGGGTTTGCGGGAGATATTTTGGGGATGATAATTCATTCAAATATGACGTCTCAATTTTTGCGTCTTTTTTCAGCTTCATCTTTCTGACGTCAGACGTATTGTTTGGGGTAGTAATCCTTGAATTTATTCTCACTGCAACCTCGCGTGATTTTATTGATTCCTGATTGAGGTAGATGATTCGGGGCGGCAATTCTTGAAATATTCAGAATTCTTGAGTTCGTATTTTCGAATCTTCTCTGAAGCCACGTTTCTCTTCGGGAGTGGTAATTATTGAAAATCTTAACATTTTTTTATTTATTCTTGAATCTGATAATTGGAAGTCGTATTGTTTAAAATCTGATCGCAATTATCATTTGAATCTGTTGACTTGATCTCTAAAACTTGCGCTGTGGGTAGTAATTGAAGACTTGAAATAAAAAGGATGCAAGTGCCATTTGTTATGATTTTACCAGAATAATGATGAATGAATCAAGCCCAATAACATAAATAAGAACCGATGTCTAGACGCATTTCTTTATAGTGTTAAAAGACGATTATAAATGGCAGGAATTGTATGTGCCAATAGGTTTAACGTATATATAATCTCATTTTTCTCGAAGTACGAAAATGGCATTTACTCGTTTTATTTCAAGTCTTCAATTCGTAGAAAATATTACGCAATTTTACATGGTAGTACATGATTCCCAGTTTTGCGAGTTAATTTTGTTCTCCTAATTGTTTTTTCTATAGAAGTCACAATCCTCGCGTTCATAATTTTGGCTTCATCCTTGAGGGCGCGTGTATTAAATATTCGAGTGGCAATTCTTGTGGAAATTTTTGACGCAATTCTCGCGTTAGTCTCCTGATACTCGGGGCTGGTGCGTGCTTTCGTTAATCATTTATTGCACTATTTGGTATGTGTTAAGATTTCAAACAGCTGTCTTGAACACTCAGGACTGTGTGGGCCTTATATCATGTGTATCATGTGTTGCAGTTTGTGTGGCTTGAAATCTTTGAATATCACTTCGGTAATTTTTGGGTAGGATTTATAGTAGTTCAGCCGCAAAGCTCGTGTTGGTTAAGTTTCGTCAGGTTCGTGAACCTTTCGATTCCGCATGTTGATTTTTGATGTGGTTCGTTCTTTATAGCAGGGTGTGTCTTCGTATGTTTTTTGAAACTTGTACCGCATGGAGTTGATCCTTCAGGGTGGAGGTACGTGAAGTTTTTGCTGCAATCTTCGCAGTCTGTTTTTTTTTTTTTTTTTTATTGGTTGAGAACGAAGGAATCACGTGAAATACTCTCAGAGATTATCTCCTTTTTACATTTAATTTGCTTAAAGTTTTCCAGTTTTCTTCCTTCCAGCGAGTGCTTTACAGCGTTCGCAATTTCCCGCACCCACGTTGTCACTTACATCTGTCCCTTGCTGATTACATCCACTTCCTCAAAATGTCTAGACATCATCGCTTTGCTTGCAGCATTTTCCAATTTTCCCTCGGCATTGTTCTTCTTTGAGTTGGCGTCCAGTCCCATATTTTCAGCTGCCATCGGATCTTTTATTCTTAGGGGTCTATACCGTAACAGTCTTTTGTATTGTCAATTACATCTGAGATTCTCTGCTTTGGTATGCTATACTTCATTTGGTCGATGTTGCAATGTGGAGATTCTGCAGCGTTTCAACAGGGCGTCCATTTCTTGCGATTGTACCATTTTTAATTTTTTTATTTACTTAACACGACTCGCTACCACATTGGGCATTTTTTTTCAACAATTGCTTCATCGATCCTTTTTAGTTCTATTTCCAGTTTCTCTCCATATTGCACCATATTGCATTTAGTTCTTGGAATCCTGCGCCCTTCAGCATTCGCTATTCCACGTGTCTCAATTACCTTTGGAGCTTTATGTTCAAACTAGACTCAAATATATTTAAAATTCGTGATGTATTATCACGTTCCCTTCAATATTCAAACCTTCCATGCCTCTTACTATGGCGAAGTCTTTTGCCTTGTGAAAATTGATCTTTCACCCACCCCCCCAAGCACGTACTTTTGTTTCCTTATATAACTGGCATTTTCCTTCCCGCAGCAATGGTAACTTGATCTGCAAACGCTGATGTAGACGGGTCAGATTCCTTTATTTCCATTCCTATGTATTCAAATTAGCAACATAAACTTATTGAAGTTTTCTCATTAGGTACTCTGCGTTCAAAACTATTTAGAAACAGTTTTTAAGCTTTGATATTAACATTCACATGCTGGAAAAGCCTCGCTCAAAAGAAAAAGTGTAAAAATATTTCAAACTTTAAACAATTTAATTTTTATTATAATTTTTACGAATTTCTGACTCGTACTTAGGTGAATCGACGACCCATATTGTGCAGACTAGATATTCTCTGCAAACCTGTCTAAAAATGAAATAGTTGGACTGGGAAGTCCATTTAAATCAGCCTTTTTCCAATAAAAATAATTACAGTATTTCATTAATTTAATTTTCTTTTAGTAAGACTTCTAAGTTTACTTACAAATTTTATTTTGTGCAACTAACGTTGGCAGGCCATTGATCAAAATATTAATTTGTTTCATTTACCAAGGCCTTTTAAACATATATCTAATATTTTCTTTATAAAGGTTTGTTGAATTTGTTTGTCCGAAGTTTCCGCAGAGCTTAAAACTCGCGGAGATGTTGTAGACAGCGAGGTCGTCAAAGAAAACTTTTACCACGAAGAATCTTACGGTTTTACCGCCGAAAATCTTTCGTTCTTGTATCTTGATGTGAGAATTCATAATTGTCACCCTAAACACGAATATCAATTTTCCCTAATACTAAGAGAATCAGTAAATAACTCTTTAATCTCTTAAACTTAATATTACATTCTCCATTTACAGTTGATTAGTTTCACGAAGGTCTCAGATGGACATTTTATTTCGACTGGTTTTACACTGCTGTTGACTGAACGTCCGGTTTCCATAAATAATCGTAAATATTCCCATTCTACGCACAAATAAACTCCACATTAAATTTAACTTGGAACATGAAGTATTTAAACTCTCGATAAATATTCCATCTTCCAAAAAATAGAACAAAATATGTAAAAGTCATTCACATTTAATAAAAGATCAAATCAATTAAAAATTGTATTATTAAAATATAACAATCATCATAACACATTTCATGTATAGTTTTAATCCCATCATCAGGTCTGAATTTCTTTACAAACACTTTTAAAGCTTTTACAATTGTTAATCTTTATTGAGACTTACATTTTTAAAAGTGACAGACACTGAATATTAAAACTAACATGTAATTCCCAAATACTGAGTGTATAAACGTGTGAAAGCTTACCCATATTATTTTTGATAATTACTTTTTGCCTTAAGCCAGGAGTGCTCGAAATGGGTAGACTCACGCTAGTGCCCGCAATGTGTCTCTTAGATGTAGCTACAAATGTTCGTGAATGCGAATAAAATCATGAACCTATTATCCTATTAAATAATATTAAATACAATTTAATAACAAAAAAGAATGTCAAGCACCTTTTACAGCGTAAGCTACTACGAAAATTTCACTTCGGATCCGGGACGCGAGTGCTATCGACGCTGCGGCCCCACAGGGGGAGGGGGGAATAGAAAGAAGCGGTGGATCCCCCCCCCCACGACGCCACAGCCCGCGTTACGTACTCGTCCCATTCCTGGGTCATCGACCGCCGCCACGCCTCTTTTACCAGGAGCTGCAGTGGAGTCTCTGAAGATAGATAAATAAGGCCGACTGACCACAAACTATGACAATAAATGATTGAAGACAGTCACCTTTCCAAATTAACTTCACCAAATCCTGGTAATCAGGAAATGTGCCAGCTGTGCTGCCCAAGGAACTCACCACGCCCCTACCAAGTTGGTGTGCATATGCTCTGGGAGGTGGTCGCTCCTCTGGAAGCGGAACTTGCAGGAAACGTACTTTTGCTTCCACTCTCCCGTTGCAACCGATGGTGATGCAGGTCATTCTTCCGCACGAAGCGGCGCGTGCTCCCCGCCCTATCGCACGCGTGCGGCTTCAGCCCCTGGTGGTCGAGGAGGTGCCTCTGCAGGTGCGCCTTGTTGGTGTAGGATTTGGGGCACAAGTGGCAGGCGAATCGCCGAGGGGCGGGGCCTAGTGCCGGAGGGTCCGGAGAGGGGGCAGCTGTGGCAGGGTGGGAAGAGGAATCGGAGGACGTGGAGGGGGTGGAAGGTGTGAAGCAGGTGTCTGCTGCGGGTGAGGAGGTAAGCTGCGAAAAGGAGTAAACGAGGGGCAAGTGCACAAGAAGGGACGTTGGCGGGGCAAGTGCACAAGAAGGGACGTTGGCGGGGCAAGTGCACAAGAAGGGACGTTGGCGGGGCAAGTGCACAAGAAGGGACGTTGGCGGGGCAAGTGCACAAGAAGGGACGTTGGCGGGGCAAGTGAAGAGAGCTGAGTGCTTTGAAAACGATGGCAGAGGAAAGAGTTTGGTGGCGAAGTATAGGGTGAGGAATGGGCAAGAAGGGGGGTAGGGAAGGGAAGAAAGCAGTGAAAGAACGGCATCTCTTCCATGTCGTCACATACTCCTACCATTCCCGCGCCATCTCCCGCGGCCACGCTGCCTCTGCCAGCAACAGTAGCTAATGATGGCAATTTTTTCCAAACATCCATACATAGATATTTCAATGCATAACCAAAAGGTTTTCGGTGTAATGAAAACATCGACAAAAACATTGGTCAAAATATTAATGTTTTTAATACGATAAAACGTGATATTTTCCCATCCTATTTCAATTTTAATTATAGTACTTAAATGATTTCAACTGCATTGTTTGGTCACGTACTAATAATTTGTATAGATTATAAAGAAAATAAAAGGACATCATGGTTTACGATTCTTAAATTTATTCACCTTCATTCATAAATCATTGAAGAAAAACAACCAGCATCCAATGTAATTATTCCAATGTAATTAATCCAATATAATTATTAGTTTCGTGTGTATTTTGCGTTACATAAGTTTTCTGAATTTGTAATATGTTCTGTCTGACAAGGTACATAATGCAATTTAGCAATACTGCCACACACAAAACAATTGGAAAAAAACGACCTAAATGTTTTGACGAAAACAGTGTCTGTTCTTAAATTTAACGTACCTATTCATCTACTTAATACTAAAGGAAATGTACCTCTAGCTGCTAATTCAACCTCCATTCACTTGGTTCGGCAGTCAAAAACTATTTTCACAGTGCTATTTGCATTAAATCTCGCGACCGATGAACATATTCAAAAGAATTTAATTATGAGCAGGTTTATGGCTGCAGAAAGTCTTCCCTTATTGTGACTGAAGATTAGTCCTAATAAACCCCAGTATTTTTTCCTATCATTAAATAATTATCTTCAGATAAATTTACGTTTTATTTTCATATTTAAATACTAAAGACTTTAATATAAATGGTGATCTCTCTCATTATGGTAAATATTCGGCAACCCCATGATAATTTTATAGGCGTAGAAAATATAATTTTGGATTTGCAATAATATATTTCGGGCAAGGTTATTTTTTCTAGGAGTCACATGAGGTTTACCGTTACAAAAATTTTATTTTACACAATTATGGTCTTTCTCTCCCTATTTTATCTACAGCAGACCTTGAACCATTACATTAAATGTATTCAATCGCTTACTTTCCGCATAAAACATAATAGACACATTATTAACTTAATAATGAATTGAGACATCCTTGACAAAGCCCCAAAAATAACCATAAAGAAATCTCACCGTCTGAAAGTCAATATCAGTGATAGGTCAGTCGCTGTTGGATCTGAGCAATTTTTAAAAAAATGTGACTTGAAATTTTAAGGGCATTTTAAAAAAAATACATGTTTTCAGAAAAGTACATAAGATGTGAAAGAAATGTTGAATATACAAAATCGATGTTAATATATCGATGTCAATATATCGAAGTTCCTGATAAAAATAAATATTTTAAAAACAATGATTTCTGTCATCCATAGCTGCATCAGAGTCTGGGAAGACTAAAACTAGCCGACTCTATACACACTAAACCTAAAAGGTTAGACGGAAATTATCACCTTTACAAATCATTTCACATTACATAATAGAAATTCAGAAGTATGAAGTCTGGAAGCGGAATTTGCTGAAGGCGCACTTGTTTTGCGCTCACCCGTGTGCACACGTCGGTGGCACACCAACTCGTCAGCGCACACGAACCGAAGCGTGCACGCAGCCCAGTCACACGCGTGTGACTTCAGCCCCTTATGCTTAAGAAAGAGCTCCTTCAGAAGCGACTTTGTGTATGATTTTGGGCACAACCTACACGCGTGCTGGCTGTGCATCGTGCGTTGGTGCTTCCGGAGGTGATCGCTCCCCTGGAAGCGATACCCACACATGGGGCATTCATGCCTTCGCTCCCCCGTGTGCACCCGCCGGTAGCGCACCAACTCGTCGGCGCGCACGAACCGACGCGTGCACCCCGCCCAGTCGCACGCGTGCGGCTTCAGCCCCTTGTGCTTAAGAATATGCTCCTCAAGATGCGGCTTTTTAGTCCACGCTTCCGGGCACAAGCTGCACGAGTGCTGCCTGTGCCTCGTGCGTTGGTGCTTCCGGAGGTGATCGCTCCTCTCGAAGCGATACCCACACATGGGGCATTTATGCTTCCGCTCCGCCCTGTGCACCCGCCGGTGGCGCACCAACTCGTCGGCGTGTTTGAACTGACGCATGCAACTGGGTGGGATGCACTCGTGTGGCTTCATCCCTTTATGCTTAAGAATATGCTCCTCAAGATGCGGCTTTTTAGTATACGCTTTGGGGCACAAGCTGCAAGAGTGCTGCCTGTGCCTCGTAGGTTGGTGCTTCCTGAGGTTATCGCCCCTCTCTGGATGAGATTCCCGCGCAATGTGCATTTGCGCTTGCGCTCCACCGTGTGCACACGTTGGTGGCGCACCAACTCGTCGCCACGCACAAGGCGGCGCGTGCACCCAGCCCAGGCACACACGTGGGACTTCAGCCCTTTGTGTTTGAGGAGGTGTTTCTCTAGATGCGCCCTTTTTGTGTAGGCTTTGGGGCACAAGCTGCACGCGTGCTGCCGGGAGGTGAGAACCCTGGCCGGAGGGCCTTTCGCTGGATAGTAGATAGGGACATTATTATTGTTGTTTATTATTATTCTCATCTTTGATATATAGTGACTGCAAGCGGCAATCGGGCGGGTGAGAAAAAGTGGCGGCGCCTAGGCTTTCGCCCCTATCCGCCACTTCTCTACCTTAGTCGCATTTGAATGTGGGTCCTAGTGCTGTTATACCTGTCTTTTACAGGTCTATTCTAATCCTGAGTTGGAAATACCTCATTAATCTAATCTAACCGTCACCAAGTTTACATTTATTGATTTATATACATATGTACAAACGTTAGGATCGAGCTGATCCGGCGGTATGTGCCCGCGCGCACCTGCAACTCGGCGCAGTTTATAGAAGAGTGCCCTAGCCTTGCTGCACGACGTTTTGACATGTACAAAAGTCAGTGCAGGGTCCAGAACCTCTCCTAGATAGGTGTGTGTGTCCACTGTCGGTATGGTCACGCCCTGGTATCTGACGCAGGGGGTCTACCTTTACAGGGTTTTGACACGCAGGGGGCCGTTCGTACATGGTGCGTTATTACCAGATTCACCGATTTGGCGGCTGCGATCGTTAGTTTAGCCTCCCTGCTCCATGCACTCACGATGTCCAGGGCCACTTCCGCTGCGGTTTGTAGTTCTCGTCTTGAATGTCCACGCGAGACGATCACCAGATCGTCTGCGTAGGCAATGGCCGTTACCCCCTCGGCGGCTAGCCGCTCGAGAAGGGAATTTATTATTAGATTCCACAAGTACGGGCCCGAATTGGACCCCTGTGGGCACCCCTTGATAAGTTTATATTGGACTTCGTCGCCCGTACAAGCCATGAGGGCGACTCGGTCAGTTAAAAAGCTCCTGTATAGTTCGTACAGCTCCTTGCCCACTCGCTACCTCCTGAGCTGAGCAAAGATGTACGGCCACCATGCGTTATCAAAGGCCCCGGCAATGTCTAGAAACGTCGCCAATACGTAGTGATGTGTGTGTACCTTTAGTTCTGTCAATAGTGCATTAACCGCGTCCTCGGTGGAGCGGTGCGGGCGGAACCCGTATTGAGTAAGGTTCAGGTCCCCCGCCTCCCTAATAATACTTCCCACCCGGGTCACTGCCAGCTTGTCTAGTGTCTTTCCCAGGATGGTAGCAGGCATATTGGCCTGTAGGCCTTCGCCTCGTCTGGTCCTTTGTCATTGTCTTTCCGCAGCAACACGATCCGGGCGACCTTCCAAACCTTTGGAAAGTAGCCTGGAAACAGGCATTGGTTGAAAAGTTCTAAAAGTTCCCCTCGAATTATGAGGAGAGCGTTCTTCAGCATTTCCGGGTGAATCATGTCCACGCCGGGAGCCTTGCCCACCTTGAGCCTCGCCACCGCATGTTCCAGCTCATCGAAGTTTAACTCCATAGTTCCAACCTCAAGGTCCGTATCTTCGTCCAAGTGTTTGTTATGTACGTGAAAAGACACAAGTCAACAATAACAATTTATTGGTTCAACTTTTACAGGCGTGATCTAGTTTACAAGTATCCAAAAGCGTACTCCGTAGTACAAAGCAGTGGTGTTTCAAAATCCAGTAGATGTCCCAAAAGTCGCGCACTGTCGTCCAAAAATCGCCGGAGAGAGAATACCAATTACGTCGCAGAGTTCGCACTAGGGTCACAGTCACTACTTCCCTTCAGGATCGCACTTCAGTACTGAGTGCCCCTCCGGCCGGTGCGGCCCGTTAAGAAGCGCTCCGCGTCGCAGATTCGCCTCGGGCCTGTAGATCCGCTCGCCGGCCGCTCACTCCTCATTGGGCGGTCTTCGCGCCGGTTCGTGGCCCTGCTGCCTTCCGTAGCCGGCGTCCCGCGCTGCCGAATTGGCGCGCGATATAACTTCTCGCATATCGCCGCAACAGTGTTGTCGGAGACGCTCGTGTTCCGGTCCTTCCCCGTCCTTCGTGTCTTGTGGTAGCAGGGCCCCAATCAGAGCCCTTGCGGTCTCATCCCACGTGCCCGTGTGGCCGTGATCCTTCCGAATGGTTGACAGGACGTCCATGACCTTCCTCTTCCCTGAGGCTATCTTATAGGGGACGCCCCAGGGGTCTTTCTCTGTCATCTTAGTGACGTCTTCCTCCCAGGATTGCTGTTTGCTACGCACCATCTTTCTCCAGGTCCCTCTTGGCCAGGCGATATGCTTTCCACAGGGCCTCCGTGTCTGGGAGCCCTCTTCTCCTGCTCCGCTGGTACCGTTTCCGGGCACGCCTTTTCGACCTCACGAGCTCCGTGAGCTCCCTGCTCCACCAGGGCACCGTCCTGGATCTCTTGGGTGGACCATATGGTATGATGCCCTTTGCAGCCTCGATGATGGCCTCGGTGAGGCGCTGGACCTTCTCGTCGATGGTTGTACTCTGCCAGTCTCTCCTAGTCTGGTTCATGCATGTGGTTAGCCGCTTGGCGAACAAGTCCCAGCGGGCACTCTTCACCCTGAATTTTGATTCTATTGTAGCTAGCTCTGGAGGGGTCCCGTCCTGTTGGGGCTCCAGGTGGTAGTCAAGGAAGATCGCCCGGTGGTCACTGAGGACTGCCCCGTCAACAACCCGCCACCCCGAGACTCGGGGGACGGCGGCGTCATTGACGAGTGTTAAGTCAATGTGAGTGCCTACCTCCCTTCCTCCCAGTGTTCTCACAAACGTAGCCAACTGGTTGGGCTCATTTACTATATGTAGACCTTGTCTTAAGATCAGTTCTTCCACTTCCTCTCCTCGCACGTCCGTTGACTCACCATGCCAGAGGACGGAGTGCGAGTTCGAGTCGACCCCTAGAAGGAAGGGGGTGCGCCTGTCAGTAGCGTCAATTGTCCTGTCAAGTGTGCTTATTTTGTCTGCCAAGGCCTCGTTGGGTGACCAATATGCCGAGGCTACGACAAAGGGCTTCGCGTCACGCACCCGGATCTCTAACACCTGATCCGGGGTAGATAAATGGCTCAAATGGAGTACTCGCAAGTGCGGATTGTTTACTAAGATAGCGGCGCGGGTGGGCGAGCTGGCCGAAATGGTTTGCAATACTTTAATTGCAGTTGATATTCCCGTTATGCGGTTGATTATGTAAGGTTCCTGAATAAGAATCAGGTCGGGCGGTACCTCTGATTTTCATAGTTTTTCAATGCTCGCCATACCCGCGCGCGATCTCCTAGCATTAATTTGGAGGAGTCTAAGCTTCATAGTCCGTGCGCGCCAGTTCTGCCTCCGCGGCTCGGACGTACTCCGGGCATTTCGGGCTGTTTGCATGTTTTGTATCCTGTCTTTTGGCTCTTATACAATTGACACATTTATGATCTTCCGTTGAGCATTCTTTGGCCTCGTGCGTTCCCGCACATTTGTGGCATGAGGCCTCGCTCTTACAGTGCCTCTGCGTGTGTCCGAACCCATTGCACTTGTAGCAGCGCGTCGGGACACTGTAGTTCTCGGCGGTGTACGCCACCCAACGCGCAAATAGTCGCCCTTCCGCCCTGGCAGCACGCCTGACCCGTGGGGAGACCTGGAGCACCCAGCTCCGGTGCGTGCGGTCCGCCCTTTCTCTGCCCATCCTGAAAATGACCCTCAGCTCCCCTTTCTCAAGGGTCCCGCTGAAGGTGTTCACGCTAATTTCCTTTAACATTTCCTCCTCGTTCGTGTCGGTGGGGATCCCGTGTAGCACGGGCTTTGGCCACTTCAGTTGCCTCTCGTGTACTTGCACCAGTTTGGATTTGCCCACACATTGATTTAGTTTTGTGGCCCCCTCCGAGGTCGCCACGTTCACAAAGTACAGTCCATTGCTGTATGACGTCCTTAGGATACGGACATTCTCATCCTTGGCCATTTTCTGCACCTCTGTCTCTGCTTCGACTTTACCTCGGATGGTCTTGCCATCCTTTGCCTTGATGACCTCTATGTTTGTGGTGTTTGGGTCGTGATCGGTTTCTTTCTCTTGATTATCTCGCCTGCCGTGGGGCGCCCAGCATAAGCCGCCGCCCTTGCGGCGTACGTTTGTCGCCCGGTGCAGGATGCCGCCACCTTTTCGGCAGCCTGTACCACCGGGGTGACCGCCTTTTCCACCGCACGGGCCTGTGCCATCTCCTCCAAGGTCTGCCGTAGAGGCGCAACAGTGCGCTCTACAGTGTCCTCTATCCTGGCTGTAATCTGGGTTTTCGTGAATTCTTGATTCACTTCGATGGCTTCCTGAATTATGTCTAAATTTCTCTCCTGGTCCGTATAAAGCCTTGCCTTCCCGGCCAGTTTCCTCACTGTTTTTCGCAGGTCTTTGAGCAGCTGCTGCTGCACCATCTCCTTTTTCAGCAGGGCTGATGGCCTCATTGCCAACATCCCCTCCAAGCCCCTATCGATCTGGGCCAGGAGCTCCATACCGGCTTCCTCTTCGGGAGTCGGCGGAAGGGCCCTGGCCGTTTCACCTCTCAGCCGGCCGGAGACTGAATCTCCGGCCGCCCAGCCCGAGCCGACGTGGACGGGGGTGACACCACGTTGTATCGCCGGTTCCGGCGACGCCGGGTCTAGCTCGCTCTCGCTCGACAAAATCCTCCTTCTCGAGGTCGCATTGGCACGCTCAGCTGGCCCGGCCGTCGCCATCTTTGTCCCCGGGAAAGGAACGTCACTTAGCCCGGGTCCAACTCGAGGAGCTCGCACGATTCGCACTGAGGCTCAACTAATGGCAATACACACTGTGGCACTCGGGCCAGTAGATAGGGACAGAAGGAATCTCGTTAATCCATTCATGCGCGTCAGTAATTGGATGACGAGGCATTTGGCTATGTATTTTGTTTATTTCTAAAAATGCGATATTTACAATAAAATAGTTACAATTTTACACAGAAATAAAAAGTTGCCGTAAAGTTCACAGCCACGGCTCGGGCTCTTACACCTAACAACCAGTACATATCACATGGCGCCAGATGACGACAAATACATCAGTCATATATCTTCATCCATTAAACACAAATAAATGATTTTACAATATTAATATTTCATATACACAATTTAATTACAATTACAATTTCGATTACAGTTACAAATCCAGTTACAGGGGCGGGAATGAGAGCCTTACATACTTGATGGCTCATTCTGGACTCCCATCCAGCCACCGATGCGTCCAGCAAGGGACCCAAGGACGAGGGGTAAAGGCTTTTGACAGGACCCCCGGCGATGGATCCCCACACATCTGAGTCAGGCCGCGAGCGGGGGCGGGCGCCTGTCGGTCCGCGCCGTGGATCGATTCCACTCGACCCACGTAGCGTATGACCCCACCATGACGCGGGTCACGAGGCCCGCAAGGGCCCACCGCTGGCCGCCGAGATCGGCGAACCAGCGGCCGACTCCAGGGGCCACGATCCCGCGCCATGTCAGGGTCATAGCGCGGACCTCCACCGCGGAGACGCCGAGGGCAACGGAGACGGCTTGTTTTATTTCAGGTTTATCGTACACCGCCTCCTTCTCCCTCGACGCCTCCAAGGCGCCTCTCGCTACCACCCACGACCTGCACGTCGATAACGGTGGCCCGGCCGTCGCGAGCCACGACCAGGTCGGGCTTCCAGCTTCCCGAGGAGACACGATATTTGGGCTCCTCGACAACCTGGAAACCCCTGACTCGCAAATGCTCGGCCAGGAACCGAGCGGCCGCGTCGTGTCGACGGACGCGTGCCACATGGGAGCGCGGGCACACCTGCAAGACGTGGGCGGCTGTCTCTGTTTGACGACAGCCAGCCCGACACCCCACAGGAACGCCCGGACGCCCCCTAGCGGTGCGCACCGCAGTGGGGAGGGCATTTATGCGAGTTTTTATCGCCTGAATATACTGCCCTCCGCTCCACTGCGGCGGCGGGGACCTCACCCACGCAGTTGATGCGGGGTCTTTCGAGGCCCCCACTAGCTCGCGTCCATCGACACTCCGGTGTAAAGCGCCCGCCCAATGGCCCCTTCTCCCCTCAGCAGAGGAGACGGGGCCATTACCGCTATGTGGGAGGGATCGGGAGGCCCAATCAAGCCTACCCACCACCCAGGGAGCCCCAGCCACGGCGCTCGCCCCCGGAAAGCTAGAGGCCCCCAACTGGCCCATTCTAGAATGGACCAGCCCAGGGACCAATAGCGCCAGGGACGGCACGCCGAGACCGCCGTCGCGCACCGCAGCGTGAATGAATGCATTTGGTGTATCATGGGGGAGGCAGAGCCATCCCCTCACGCTGCGGCGCACAACGACATCGACGGCGCGAAGGTCCGACATCCTGACGGACTCAAGCACCATCGAATGGAGATACATGGGGAGCAGATATGCTCGAAGGACCTCCAGTCGCTGATGGGGTTTGAGGGGGGGCCCTGGCGATGTTCGAGAGCCCCTCCTCTACCCGGGGGCGGACCTTGACGGGAACAGTCCCGTGAAACTCCACCCCCAGGTACGTCCAGGTACTGTCTGGGCGAATAGAGCGCACAGGCTCGCCAGCCACACGGACGGGGGCCTCAACCAGTTTGGTTTTCTTGTCCTTGGCATTGGCATAAATGCCAATGACCAAGAACTTCCTCGGATTAAAACGGAGCCCCAATTGCTCAGCCGCCCCCACCGCCAAGTCTAGGGCCTTCTGCAGGCCCACGACAGAGGCGGCGAGGACGACTAAGTCGTCCGCGTAAGCAAGCGCACCCAAACGCTCGTCGCCGAGATAGTACCCCACCTCGCTCGGAATGGCCCCGATGACATGATTCATGGCGAGGCAGAAGAGGATCCCCGATAGGGGGTCCCCCTGTCTCACACCTTGGCCGGGATGGTAAGGCCGCGTAAGCATGCCACCGAGGTCAAACCGCACCGCCGCCCTCTGGTACTGATCTTTTACAAAGTTGATGAGGGCGGATGGAATGCCCTCATACTCCATCAGCCTCCAGAGGGCGACATGCGAGACGGAATCAAAAGCCTTTGACACGTCACACAGGGCTCCGTAGAGCCCTCTGTGACGCATCCTCGCGTCGTGCATTGCGGCCGCCAGGGCCGTGCAATTGTCAGAGCATCCGTCCCATAGTGCTCTCTGGCGGAGGTCGACAATTCCGACCTCCGCCAGCCGTCGTGCCAGGATTTTGTTGAGTTGACGGTGAGCCACACTTGTAATGGATATGGGGCGGTGCTCCCAATGACTCTCTTAAGAGAGTCATGACTATCTCTTGACTATGACTCTCTTAAGAGAGTCATAGTTACTCCCGCCGTTTACCCGCGCTTGCTTGAATTTCTTTACTTTGACATTCAGAGCACTGGGCAGAAATCACATCGCGTCAACACCCTTTCGGGCCGTCGCGAGAGCATAGAGCAATGACTAGGCGAGTGATTGAGAGGGGAGGCGTATTCGGAGGGACGTGGATTGGGAAAGGAAGGAGTAAGGAGGTGAATAAGTTGAATGGGAAAGAAGTTGATGAGCGTGTGAAGGGGGTAGAAGCACGGGATCTCCCCCACGCCGACATAAGCCGCGTCACATACTCGTATTCTTCGGGCATTAAGAATCGCAACGTCTTCTTTGCCAGCAGCTGCAGCGGAGTATGAAAAGACACAAAAAATGTAGAAGTCGTACAAACAAGCGGCTTGATATATGATTAACAGAAATTAAAGTGACCATTATAAATTAACGTTTACTTAATCTTAGAAATCACAAGTTGTGTCAGCTGTGCTTTCGCAAGAACTCACCACGCCCTCTTCTTTGTCCGCAATTGCATCCGGAGGTGGTCGCTCCTCTGGAAGAGGAACCCGCAGAGGGCGCATTTGTGCCTCCCCTTCCCCCTGTGCACACGCCGGTGGCACTGCAACTCGTCTATGCGCACGAAAAGGCCCGTGCATCCAGACAAGTCTCAAGCATGCGATTTCAGTTCCATATTCCTGAGAAATTTCTTCTAAGATGTGCTTTGATAGGGTACGACGTCGAGCACAAGCTGCACGCGTGCCGCCCGGCACGGGGTTCCGGAACGGAGGGTCAGTATCTCGGAGGTCGGGGCTGCATGGGATGAGTCGGAGGTCGTGGAGAGTGTAGAAGGGGTATGGTTGGGGCCGCAGATATAGGTTGTGGACACAACGATCAAGGAAAAGATAGGAGGGCAGGTGGAGTGGAGAGGTATGGTCGGATAGTGGACCGAGGTGGTGGTTTTGGGGGCACGTGGATTTGGAACGGAAAGAGAAGGCAAAGAATGAGTTTAATTGGGGGAAAGATGAAGGAAGGAAGGAGGGAAGGGATTCTCTCCACGCAGCCACAACCTGCGTCACATTCTCCTCAAATTTTTCGGGCATCGACCGCCTCCACGCCGCCTCCGCCAGCTGCTGAAGCAGGTGTATGAACACATAATGGAAAACTCGATACACAGAAGTGGCTTAATATGAGATAGACTAATTACACCCAGTTGCCTTTTATAAATAAATACTGAAACTTAGAAATAACAATTATAACCCGCAGAAGGCGACCTTTGGTTAGAGCTTTCCCGTGCGAATTCGCTGGTAGCGCACCAACTCGTCGCAACGCACAAAGCGGCGCGTGCACCCGGCGCACACACGCGTGCGGCTTGAGACCCTTGTGCTTTAGAATATGCTTGTCCGGATGTGGCTCCTTTGTATATGATTTTGGTCACAAGCTACACGTGTGCTTGCTGTGCCTCGTGAGTTGGTCTTTCTGGAGGCAGTAGTTTCTCTGAAAGCGATATCCACAGAAAGCGCACTTTTACTACAGCTCCCCCGTGCGCACACGCTGTGAACGCACCAACTCTTCGCTACGCACAAAGCGACGCGTGCTCTCAGCTGAGTCATACGCGCTTGATTTGCGCCTCTTGTGCTTAAAACTATGCTCCTCCAGATGGACTTTATTCGTATTAGATTTGGAGCTCGAGCTACACGCGTGCTGGCTGGATGTGGAATTTGCAGAAAGGGGTGGGGGAGGGAAGATTTGGGAGCAGCAAAAGGTCGGGATCTGTTCCTCGCTTCCACTATTCACCTTACGTAATCCTCATAATAATCGGTCGTAGACCGCCGACACGCTGCCTCTCAGTAGCTGCAGCAAGTGATGGCAAATTTTACCCAAACATCAGTCCACCGATATTTCGATACATCGCCAAAAGATTTTAGTTGTGGATGAAAAGATCTGTTTAAAATATCATTTACATAAAATGAAGCGCAAGGTATTTCCCTACCTACTTCCATTTTAATTATATTACTTTGATGAGTTAATTATTTTGATTGGCTACATTTAAAATTTCTTCTTTTTTACATTCGACAAATGAGATTCGTTTGCTATTTTCCCACTGATTCTTCATTCAAAATCATTCAAGTAAAACGTTCTGAATCTAATGACGCATTGTTACTGTTTTTATGCACCTGCGTTAAAACACTGCTCAGTTTATAATCAATGTTTTGTATTGACAAGGTTAGAAATCTACTTTGGCGATACTGCCACATTAAAATCGGCGGGAAGGACATGAACAAAACTATTTTAACATAATACAAAAATAATAAAATATTAAAAGATGTTTTTAGACAAATATTTTTATATTTAAATAATTTACATACCTCTAAGAGTAGTGAATACTAAGGAAAATGTACACCATTGCTTCAAATTCCTCAACCTCCATTCAGTCGGTTGGTCAGTCCAAACATTTTTCATGATGCTATAAACATTATAGAGAGACCGGTACACATATTCAAAATAATTTTGGAAAATTTAGACCTGATTTATGACTACAAAAAGTTTCTAATCGTACTGAAGATAAAATGCAAAAATTTTCTAATCGTACCTTAATAAACTGCAGAAATCGGTCCTATCATAAAATTTTTTGGTAGATTTACGTTACGTGTTTGATTTTGAAGTACTTAGTAATTAACTTAAATAATAATTTCACTGGTCGTGATGAACACCTGGAGACCCTGTGATAATTTTATACGTTTTATAGAAAATATAATTTTGGATTTGCAATATATTTCGGGTAAGATTCTCATTTATTAGTCTGATGTTTGCTGTTTAAAAAAAATTATTTTAAACAATCAAGATTAGCATTTCTCTGCCCATTTTAATTTATCAATAGCAGATAGTGGACCAATGTGTTAAGATTCTTTAATCGTTTACTTTTCGCATGAAACATAATATAGACTTTATTACAATTAAAATGAAATGAGACATCCTTGACAAACCTCCAAATATCATAAATAAATCTCATCGTGGATCTCATCGACATGCGTTGTCTCAATCTCGTCAATGGTGATGAGTGAGTGGATGTTGGTTCTGAGCAATTAAAAAATATTACTTGGAATTATATTTACGTCATTATTTAATAATACCTGAGGTTAATAAATACGTTGAAGTGAAGAAAATATCAAACGTAAAACACGATGTAAATATATCGAAGTTTCTGGTCCAAAATATAAAGGGTTAAAAAAGTTGGTCTTTGCTATCCCAGGGTGCAGCAGTCTGGAAAGGCTGACAAACTAGCTGATTCTATGCACAGTATGCTTAAAAATGGAGGACGGAAATTGTCACTTTTTCAAATTAATTTACACTGAATCCTTGGAATCACACCGTGCTTCAGATGTGTTTTCTCAAGACTTTGCCACACCACCTGTGCAAAGCAAGGCGTTTTTGGAGGTGATCGCTCCCCTGGAAACGATACCCACACATGGGGCATTTATACTTCCGCTCCCCCGTGTGCACCCGCCGGTGGCGCACCAACTCATCGGCGCGCACGAACCGACGCGTGCACCCCGCCCATTCGCACGCGTGCGGCTTCTGCCCCTTGTGCTTGAGGATGTGTTCCTCAAGATGCGCCCTTTTTGTTTAGGCTTTGGGGCACAACCTGCACGAATGCTGCCTGTACCTCGTACGCACGTTCTTCCGAAGGTCATCGCTCCGTTGGAAGCGATACCCACAAATGAAGCATTTATGCTTCCGCTCCCACGTGTGCACACGCCGGTGGCGAACCAACTCGTCGACGCGCGCGAACCGACCCGTGCACCCCGCCCAGTCGCACGCGTGCAGATTCAGCCCCTTGTGCTTGAGGTTGTGTTCAAGATGCGCCCTTTTCGTGTATGCTTTGGGGCACAAGCTGCACGAATGCTGCCTGTGCCTCGTACGCACGTTCGTCCGAAGGTCATCGCTCCGTTGGAAGCGATACCCACAAATGAAGCATTTATGGTTCCGCTCCCACGTGTGCACCCGCCGGTGCCGAACCAACTCGTCGGCGCGCACGAACCGACCCGTGCACCCCGCCCAGTCGCACGCGTGCAGATTAAGCCCCTTGTGCTTGAGGTTGTGTTCGTCAAGATGCGCCCTTTTCGTGTATGCTTTGGGGCACAAGCTGCACGAATGCTGCCTGTGCCTCGTACGCACGTTCTTCCGAAGGTCATCGCTCCGTTGGAAGCGATACCCACAAATGAAGCATTTATGCTTCCGCTCCCACGTGTGCACCCGCCGGTGCCGAACCAACTCGTCGACGCGCACGAACCGACCCGTGCACCCCGCCCAGTCGTACGTGTGCAGATTCAGCCCCTTGTGCTTGAGGTTGTGTTCAAGATGCGCCCTTTTCGTGTATGCTTTGGGGCACAAGCTGCACGAATGCTGCCTGTGCCTCGTACGCACGTTCGTCCGAAGGTCATCGCTCCGTTGGAAGAGATACCCACAAATGAAGCATTTATGCTTCCGCTCCCACGTGTGCACCCGCCGGTGCCGAACCAACTCGTCGACGCGCACGAACCGACCCGTGCACTCCGCCCAGTCGTACGTGTGCAGATTCAGCCCCTTGTGCTTGAGGTTGTGTTCAAGATGCGCCCTTTTCGTGTATGCTTTGGGGCACAAGCTGCACGAATGCTGCCTGTGCCTCGTACGCACGTTCGTCCGAAGGTCATCGCTCCGTTGGAAGCGATACCCACAAATGAAGCATTTATGGTTCCGCTCCCACGTGTGCACCCGCCGGTGCCGAACCAACTCGTCGGCGCGCACGAACCGACCCGTGCACCCCGCCCAGTCGCACGCGTGCAGATTAAGCCCCTTGTGCTTGAGGTTGTGTTCGTCAAGATGCGCCCTTTTCGTGTATGCTTTGGGGCACAAGCTGCACGAATGCTGCCTGTGCCTCGTACGCACGTTCTTCCGAAGGTCATCGCTCCGTTGGAAGCGATACCCACAAATGAAGCATTTATGCTTCCGCTCCCACGTGTGCACACGCCGGTGGCGAACCAACTCGTCGACGCGCGCGAACCGACCCGTGCACCCCGCCCAGTCGTACGTGTGCAGATTCAGCCCCTTGTGCTTGAGGTTGTGTTCAAGATGCGCCCTTTTCGTGTATGCTTTGGGGCACAAGCTGCACGAATGCTGCCTGTGCCTCGTACGCACGTTCGTCCGAAGGTCATCGCTCCGTTGGAAGCGATACCCACAAATGAAGCATTTATGGTTCCGCTCCCACGCGTGCACCCATCGGTGCCGAACCAACTCGTCGGCGCGCACGAACCGACCCGTGCACCCCGCCCAGTCGCACGCGTGCAGATTCAGCCCCTTGTGCTTGAGGTTGTGTTCGTCAAGATGCGCCCTTTTCGTGTATGCTTTGGGGCACAAGCTGCACGAATGCTGCTTGTGCCTCGTACGCACGTTCGTCCGAAGGTCATCGCTCCGTTGGAAGCGATACCCACAAATGAAGCATTCATGCTTCCGCTCCCACGTGTGCACCCGCCGGTGCCGAACCAAGTCGTCGGCGCGCACGAACCGACGCGTGCACCCCGCCCAGTCGCACGCGTGCAGATTCAGCCCCTTGTGCTTGAGGTTGTGTTCGTCAAGATGCGCCCTTTTCGTGTATGCTTTGGGCACAAGCTGCACGAATGCTGCCTGTGCCTCGTACGCACGTTCGTCCGAAGGTCATCGCTCCGTTGGAAGCGATACCCACAAATGAAGCATTTATGCTTCCGCTCCCACGTGTGCACCCGCCGGTGCCGAACCAACTCGTCGACGCGCACGAACCGACCCGTGCACCCCGCCCAGTCGTACGTGTGCAGATTCAGCCCCTTGTGCTTGAGGTTGTGTTCAAGATGCGCCCTTTTCGTGTATGCTTTGGGGCACAAGCTGCTCGCGTGCCGTCGGGAGGGGGGACCCCGCGTGGGAGGGGCGGGTGTCGGGGAGGTCGGGGCTGCATGGGAGGAGTCGGAGGACGAGCCGGGAGTAGGAGGGTTGGGTTGGGGCAGACTAGGCTACATTCTGGGCGTAAAGCTGGCGGCGGTTAGTAGCGCGAGATGGCGGCTTGGCGGGGGGCGGACCGTGGTTTGATACAGGAAGGAGTGAGGAGGCGAAAAATAAGTTTAATGGGCCGGAGTGGGAGGGGTGAGGGTAGGGGAATCGGACAAAGAACGGGATTCCTTCTACACCGCAACTACTAGCTTTACGTACTCTTCATATTCTTCGGCCATTGACCATAGCCACGCTGCCTCCGCCAGCTCCTGCAGCAGTCTAAAGACACAAAATTGCCGCCTGAGTACATTGTACGCCTAAAACGATATTGAGGAGGGAAAATATATTTCTGAAATAAGATACCAAAGACGTGAAATCGTAATGTTTCGCCCGCCGTCTTATATCATGATCATTACATGATCCCTATTTTTGGTGCACAGGTTCTTCTGGTGGTGGTCGCTCCTCCGATACCGATACCCGCAAAAGGCGCCCTTGTTTGCGCTCCCCCGTGTGCCCACGTCCGTGGCGCACCAGAAGAACCTGCCCAGAGGCACGCACGAGCCGACGCGTGCACCCAGCCCAGGCGCACGCGTGTGGCTCAGCCCCTTGTGTTTAAGAATGTGCTCCTCAAGATGTGCCTTTTTTGTGTATGATTCGGGGCACAAGCTGCACGCGTGACTCTGGCGGTGCGCGGCCTCTGGCACGTGGATCTGGTGTCGGGGAGGTCGGAGCAACGTGGGAGGAATCGATGGACGCGGAGGGGAAAGGAGGGGTGGGTCAGGGGCAGATGATAGGTGGAGGACACAATCGAGGAGAGGATAGGATCATGGTACGTAATGGAGTGAGAAGGCGGATTTGAGGGGACATGGATTGGGACAGGATGGAGAAAGCAGGTGAAGAATGAATTGGAGTGAGAGGAGTGAGGGAAGTGGTAAGCGGAAAAAGAACGGGTTCCTCCCACACCGTGACTATTCTCTTTACACACTCGTATTCTTTGACCAACAACCATCGCCTGCAGCGGAGTCTATATATGCACAACTGGCTGTCTCAATACCTACAACGCATAAAAGGATGAGGACAAGTCACTTTTCCCAATTAACTTGTACTAAATTCCTGATAGCGAAAAGTTCGTCAGCTCAGGTAAAGCACGACTTCACCACGCTGTGTATGCGTGGTGGACAAGTGCTTCCGGAGGTGGTCGCTCCTCTGGAAGCGGAACTCGCCGAGGGCGCACTTGTGCTTCAAGCTTACACTTGCCGGTGGCACTGGATCTCGTCTGTGCGTACCGGGAGCGGTAGCTCAGTGCATCAACTGATGTCACTAAAGCGCCTCTGACCAGGAGGTCCTAGGTTACACTCCCCACGGCGGCAGGATTTTCGGCACTAACTTTTCAGCTAGGTCGAATTCAGTCGCTGTGTGGAGGAGAATTCTAGCGGCCGACTGCTCTGATCGGTAGTTTTCCGTGGATTCTCCGATCAACACCAGGCGAATGCCGGAGCAGTACCCTAACAAACGGGCCACGGACCGCGCGCGATATTTCCTTCCTCTTCCTCGTCCTATCCTCACCTCTTACACACACACACTAACATGCACTACACTACCACATATCCCGGGAGACTGGTCGGGAGCTGAGAGCTTGTCCCGGCTGGGGCGGTGCCCCGCTGGTGGGAGAGTCCTGGTTAGGGGGAAACCCCACTAGCCGACGGATCTCGCCATCCAGCGAGGGAAAATCACCGCCATCTCCCGAGAAAAAACATGCACTACACTAACGGGACTAATGACCTGAGTAGTTGACGCGCCCGGAAACATGAATAAATGAATCAATCGTCTGTGCGTACGAAGCGGCGCGTGCACTTCGACAAACTGCACGCGTGCGGCTTCTACTCTTTGTGCCTAAGAGGTTGCTCCATGAGATGGGCGTTCTTCGCATAGGATTTCGGGTAAAAGTTGCACGCGTGTCGAATGGACTGGTGTCGGGGAGATCTAGGCAACGTTGGGTAAAGTCGGGGGACGCGCAGGGTAGGTTGAAGAACTAATGATTGAGGAGGGGACTAGATGATGTAGAGTAATGTGGTTGGGAGTTGTGGGCGGGTTATGGAGCGGAGGTGGATTTGGGGGTACGTGGATTGGAACAGGAAGGAGTCAGGAGGCGAAGAATGAGTTGAATTGGCGAGAGAAAGAGTAGGGAGGGAAGGGGGTAGAAGCACGGGATCTCTCCCTCGCAGACACAACCCGCATCTCGATTTTCCTCATATTCTTCGACGATCGACCGCGGTCACGCCTGCTCGACCGGATGCTGTAACGGAGTGTGAAACGACACACAAAACTCTAATACACACAAGATGCTTAATATAATATTGAGAATAGAAATTAAAATGATCTTTATAAATTCACTATATATTGGAAATCGCAAGGTAGTGAACTGTGCTTTCGCAGGAAATCACTGTGCTTTGTGTGGAGGTGCTTCTGGAAGACGATCTTGCAGATGATGCACTTGTGGATTCGCTCTCCTGTGTGTATACGTCGGTGACACACTAGCTCGTCGGCACACGCAAAGCGGCGCGTGCATCCAGCCCAGACGCACGCGTGCGGCTTCAGCTCCTAGTGTTAAAGGACGTGCTGCTTTAAATGTGCCATCTTGGTGTAGGATTTTGGGCACAAACTCCGCGCGTGCTGCCAGGGGACGGGGCCTCGTACCGGAGTGGCTGCTGTCGGGAAAGCCGTGGCAATGTGTAGTATAGCTGAGAAAAGCTGTGCAATTCAGTGCATGTGATGATGGGAGTTGTCCGATGGGGAAGCGAGGTGGGAGTGCATTAAGGATGATAGGGAGAAGAATGGGTAGGTGAACAACGGGAGAAGAATGGGAAAGTGGGGGGAGCGGTGGGATAACATGGGAATGCGTAAATACGTTGGAATTATTCTTACCCGATCACTAGACGCCTCACGTACTCACCACTCACTCACCATATTGTTTAGCTACCATACCACCATATTGTACACTCACTGTTATTGTACCCACACCCATGTTGTACATATTGTCACTCACCATATTGTACACTCACCATATTCTTGGCCATCGACAGCCACTTCGTCACCTCTTCCAGCAGCTTCAATTGTTTGAAAAGGCACCATAGAGTCCACTCAACACTCACATTTCGCCCAAATGATTGAGAGCCGAAACTTGCGATTTCGTGTTAACATATACGAACTCCTTGATATCTCAGTGCGCCACCAGTGCTTTTGAGGAACTCACTACTCACCTGTGCTGATTACGCAACTGCTGCTTTAGGTGGTGACTCCTCTGGAAGCGGAACTTGCACATGGGCACTTGTGGTTCCCCGTGTGCACCCGCCGGTGGCGCTGCAGTTCATCTTTCTGCACGAAGCGGTGCGTGCTCCCAGTACAGCCGATCCCACGAGTCTTTAGCCTATAATGCTTGAGGTGGTGCTCCTTAAGATGTGCCTTCGTGTATGATTTAGGGCATAAGCTGCACGCGTGTCAAGAAAGGGTCCGGGCCGGAGGGCCAGGTTAGGGAGGGCATGGATGGGGTAGGATGGGCGGGGCTGCGAGCAGAGGAGAAAATTCAGAACGCAAGACCCAGGGGGTGATGGAGTGGGGGTTTTGGGAGGTTCGTGGATTGGGATAGGAAGGAGTGACGAGGCAAAAAATGAGTTGAACGGGAGAGAGAGAGAGGGGGGGGGGGGGGGGGAAGTACGTAAAGCTCGAGGTCTCTCCCGTGCCCACGTCGCATACTCCTCATATTATTCGGCAATCGACCCTCACGACGCCTCCGCAATCATCTGCAGCGGAGTATGAAAATACCCACAAAATGGAACACTCAATACACGCAAGTGGCTTAATATAAGGTTGAGAATAGAAATTAAATGGTATTTATGAATTATGCTGAGTCATGTACGTGTACTTACTCTGCGATCACAAGGAGCGTCAGCTGTGTTTCAGTAGGAACTCAACCAGGCCCCCCTGTGCTAAGTACGCAGCTGTTTCCGGAGATGGTCGCTCCTCTGGAAGCCGTACTTGCAGACGGGGAACTTGTTTCCGCTCTTCCGCGTGCACCCGCCAGTAGCGAACCAGCTCGTCACTGTGAACATAGCGGCGCGTGCGCCAATCCTGTGTCGTATGGCTCTTGTGCTCACCAAGATGCTCTTGCATGTGTGTCTCCTTGAGATTCGCTTTTTTGGTGAACCTCTTATGGAAGACCTGTCACGTGTCGCCGGGGGGGGCAGGGCCCCTTGGCGAAGGGGTTGGTGTTGGATGGCGTGGCTGGGTGTGAAGAGTCAGAGGTTGTGGAGGGGGTAGGAGTAATTATGGAAGTGTGAGCAGAGGATATGTTTTCATATAAAAGTCAGCCATGTGATAGAGAACGTGGAGGACGGAACTTCATTTGTACTGACCGCTACATGCCACGTGCCAGCATCTTGGTTGCAGCCACTAGAGGTATGTTGCTCTTGAGCCTCTATCTCTTCAGCTTCCGCTTACACAAGTCTTACACTTTTCAGTTCAATTGACGTATAAGGCGCCTTAATAATATAAAAATTAAAAATTGCTAAAATCTAGAGCCTTAAAACCATTCTGCCATTTCCCTGTTCTGGGAGATCTTTTACTTTCGAATAAAAACAATCCAGCAGGCCAAGGGCCAGCCATAGAGCCAAGGCACATATCCGACCACCCGGGGATAGAGCCCCGGGTGTTGGCTCCTCAGAAGAAAAAATAAAATGCACCTAGGTAGCCGACAGGACCCGCTTCCCACCGGTGTCCGTCCCTAGGTGTGTGAAGCTGGGTGTTCACTACCTAGCTAGAACCCTGCCAAGGTTTTCATCAAATCCAGAACCGAGAGCCCCAACACAACTGAGAAAGCAAATATTTGGCCGGACTCCCTGTGAAGGCGATCGGCTTAGGGGATGGAAATAGGTCGAAGGTGTGGGGTGAGGGGGAATGGAACGATACGTTGTTGCAGATTGCAGGAGGGGGCGAGGCGCCTTGCCGATGGGGTCGGTGTCAGATAGGTCGTGGCAGGGTGTGGTTCTTGGCACGTGGTCTGTGGAAAAATCGTTAAGGCTGCGTTTAGCGAAGGATATGATGTACTAATTACCAGGATTGTGGTGGAGTACGTGAGTGAGAGAAGATTGGAGGCGGGGGTAATGAAGCAAGGCCTCGCAGCAAAATTTGTGCTGCGTGCGAGTAACACGTGCGAGCAAAAGGTTGGGCGCTGTGACAATTGCGCGGGTTTCGGACGTCGTAGCTGGGTGTGAGGAGTCGGAGGACGTGGAGGGAGTAGGATAGGAGGCGTGGTTTTGAGCAGAAGATACTTTAGGGCATAATTATCAGACGTACTGGTGGATGTGTGGGAGAGAGTAGGTCGGGGAGTGTAAGCGAACCGTGGAGTGAGGCCTTGCTGCAAATTTGGACACGTTCCAGGAGGAGGTGGGGCGCCGTGACTCTGTTGCTGGTGTCGACGGTCGTGGCTGAGTGTGAGGAGTCAGATGACGTGCAAGGAGTAGGATGTGTGCCGTTGGTGTGAAGACATGTTAAGTGCGTAATTTTCAGTCATGAGATGGAGGACTTGTGGTTGGGAGTATGTTGGGAAGTGTAAGATGTCAGTGGAACGAGGCCTAGCTGCAACCTTTGTACACGTGCCAGCAAAGATGGAGCTCCATGACTAAGGGACTGGTGTCGGAGTTTGTGTCTGGGTGTGATGAGTCTGATGACGTGGAGGGAGTAGGATGGGTGCCGTTGGTTGTAGCAGAAGATAGGTTAAGGGCGTAATTATCATACATGTAAAGGACGTCGTGTGGGTGGGAAGTAGGTTGCAGTATGTAAGCGGTCAGTGGAGGGACACCTTACCACAAACTTTGCGTACGAGGCAGTAGGAGGTGGGGCGCCGAGACTACGAGGCGTCGTGGCTGGGTGTGAGGAGTCAAGAGGTCGTGAAGAGAGGAGGATGGGTGGCATTGGTTTTGACAGAAGATATGGTAAGCGCCTAGCAATCACATATGAAGGATAACGTGTGGCTGGTGTGTGTAAGCGGCTATTGGAGCGACGCCTGTAAACTTTGCACACCTCCCAGTAGGAGGTGGGGCTAAGGGACTGGTGTGAGAGGTTGTGGCTGGGTATGAGTCGGAGGACGTGGAGGGAGTAGGACGGGTGGCGTGGTTTTGAGCAGAAGATTCGTCAAGAGCGTAATTATCAGACGTGTGATGGAGGACGTTTGAGTGGGAGGAGGTGGGGTTTGTAAGTAGACTGTGGGACGTTGTCTTGCAACAAATGTTGCACATGAGACACCAGGAGTGTGAGAGAAGTGGAGGAGAGGGAGGGAGCTAGGAATGTTCGTAAAAAAACAAGTAAGAGTTGAGGTGCGTTCTGGCGTTTACATCATGATGGAGATCCTGGGTTGTGGCAACGAGCGAGGAGCCCATAGTGGGGAGTTGAATTCGTGAGAGGTGGTGGGAATATTAGTTAAATGACCACCTTGTGAGTGGGAAAGAGGGGGGCCAAGAAAGATATGAAGAAGGGCGTTGTGTGTTGGCAGTATTAACGAAGGATTTGTCTGGACAGGCATTAGTGAGGGGGTGAGGGGGCAAATTGTAAGTGGTAGAGTGAGTGAGTAGTGGTTGGGGAAATTTGTGAAATATCCGCTTTTTTTTGGGTAAGGAATATATGAAGATGACATTTTGTGATGTTCAGAGGAGTTCTGATGGTGGAGATTAAGCAGTCGTCGCGGAGGTAAGTTCTTGGAAGGGTATTGGGGTGGGGAGGCGAACATGAGGGCGTGAAATGGGCAAGTGTTGGGGAGGGAAAGACAGGTGTCAGCAGTAGGGAAAGAGGTAAGCGGTGTGAGGTAGTAATCGACAAGCAAAAGATCAAGAATGGTGATATTGCCTTGTTGAAGGGAGGTTAGGGTTCGTTGTAAACAGGGTTTGTGAGCGGAGAGAATGGGGATGTGAAAAATAGGGCGTGGAATGAGCAAGTGTGGGGAAGGGGTAAGGCATGTGTCAGCAGAAGGTGAAGAGGTAAGCGGTATGAGGGAGTAGAAGAGAGGCAAGAGATAAAGAAGGGAGGTATTGCTTTATTGAAAGGAGGTTGAGATTCGTTGAGAACGGGTTTTGATGACGAGAGAATTTGAAGGTGAGAAATACGGCGTGGAATGAGCGAGTGTGGGGGAGGTGCAAGACAGGTGTCTGCAGTCGGTAAAGAGGCAAGTGGTGTGAGGGAGGAATCGAGGGAGATGTGATCAAGAAGATTGCCTTGTGTTGAAGAAAGTTTGGGATTCGTTGATAACAGGGTGTGGAAGAGGACAGAATGAGGAGGTGGACAATAGGGCGTGAAATTGTGTGTGTGGGGGGGGGGGATAAGACAGTAGTCAGTAGTAGGTACAGAGGTAAGCGATGTGAGGAAGTAATCAAGGGGCAAGAGATTAAGATGGGAGATACTGCCTTGTGTTGCGAGGTAGGGTTTCCTTGTGAGCGGAATTTCGCAGAGAAGAGAATGGAGAGGTGAACAATAGTGTGGAATGAGCATGTGCAGGTAAGGGGTAAGGCAGCAGAAGGTGGAGATGTAACCGGTGTGAATAATCTAGGGACAGGAGATCAAAAAGGGCGGATAGAGAAGCGAGGTGGATGTTATTGCGAGCGAAGATTGAGACAGGTAGGAGTGAAAGGGAGAATAAGAGGTGGAATGAGAAAGAGGTGGAACAGTAAGGGAAAGGTGGCAAGAAGAAAAAAATTCTTGTCACCCTGTCACCACTCGCTTTACGTATCCTTCCTATTCTGCCACCGACCATTGCTACACTACCTCTACAAGTAACTACAGAGGAGACAGAGAACATCCAATGACCAACTCAAATAATAATTTCGCCCTTATAAAGTTACTGAGGACGGAAATTAATTCCCTTTCCCAAATAATTACACTAAATTTGTGTAATAACTCTTGTACTATTACTTTATTTATATTTTTTTAATTTGTTTTTCTGGTCGCGAAAAATTAAGTAATTCCCTCCATATACCTTCTTTATTTACATTTGTTGCCGTGCCTGAGATCATGAAGTCGTAGGTAAAAGACCCATCCTTATACAATTTTAATATTACTAGCTCTTGGTATTATCAATAAATAATTATACAAATATTATGAAGGGAATTACTTCCTCTCTATTATTATTTCTTCCGTTGCCCTGCTATGCATATAATTTATCCCAATGTTAAACATAAATTTATTAATTTTAATTTCAATTTGAATCCTGGGTGTCCACATTCAACATTTATTCTTATGTTTTTACAACTTCTGTTGAGCTCTTAGATTACTTTTTCTTTCTACAAACATTAAAATACCGTACGGTTCTAAAGAGTTCGTACGCTTACTGCCATGCCTTCTCAGATGATTTTTCGGTTCAAATCAGCTGGCTGTTGTCCGTGGTATGTCTTCAATATCCTAATTATTGCGTTCTCTTCTATCATTAGAATAAATTTAAAATGTTCCGGAATGCCCTCAACGATTTGGTATTTAATATGATTTCATAATTTCCCTAAAATCAACATATGGTGGTGAGTTTTCCTAAGTGTACTTCGTATAAAACACGTACGCGCGACTGTCTTTCTTCAGCTATTTATCAAAAATTTCTCCCATCTACGGAGTTATCATAATATGCATCCCCTCGAAACACAGCCCATTTGAATTCAAATCTCTAAATACATCAATAAAAATTACAATTCTGTAATACTTCAATTATGTAAAATTACAATTGTTTTACAATGCTGGAAAAACTATTCGCACCGCCCGATTGCTTACGTTGATTATTATGGACTGTTACTATTAACTTATTCTTTGTGTACTCTTACAATATCACGGCTTTCAATTCCCTTTCCGCACCTTTTGCATGTGATGTGATCGGACCCGTCTCTTTCCACCTGAATAGCGCTGTCACCAAGCATGAAAAACTACACTTTGTTTGTTGGTTGACCTAAACAATGTACATTCTTTGATTTCCGAGCCTGCATACAGTCCCATTATTACTGACGCATGATGCCGAATTTAGCATTCAAATTTAACCACAGGTTTCTAACTTACCTCACTATTGTGAAGTTATAAATATGTAAAATTGTAAAAACTGGAAAGTGGTGGTGCAATTCTGGCTTCGAATTGGGATTTAGAGCATAGACCTAAAGAAGCATGTGCCAAATCTTGGACCTAATGAACTTTGTTGTGTGCCTTTGTAATCAATGAATCAAACATCATTAAAATTGGGGTCGTATGTCAGGGGAGGTCTTTGTTCTCGGAAATATGACTTCTGAAATATTTGCCCTCTGTGGCTTCCGGCTGCTCTATAGAGTAGACTCTGGTTCCTCATAAATACTAGACAAATTCTGTGACCCCGAAAAAAGGATTGCATATCACGGGCATTCTTACCTTTTTCAACATTGTTTTGACTCTTACAAATTTTCACTTTTATGCACTGCTATACCACATTCCAAGAGACCAGTCGGAAATAAGCTTTTAATCCGGCTAGCCGGTTGTCCCCCGAGGAAGATCAGGAGGGAACACGCCGCAAACGGACATGCAGAGGTCGCTGGCGGATCTCTCGTTTAATCCATAACTTAGGAAACTACATGAATGCATGTGCTGGCCTCTGAAGCCCAGCAAAATACTCCCTTTGAAGCATATACATTAGAGTATTTTTTTTGTAATAACTTCATTTCTTAATAATTTTAATAAAAGCCAACTCTTAAAGTTAAACAAATGATTATGAATTTGAATAAACATAATAGTTCCTTAAATAACTAGAGTATATTATATGGTCATAGTTGTAGGACCTTCCTATATAACTTCCGAAATTTTCCCTTTGCCAATGACTAAAATGAAGGTAGAAAGACAGAAGAAAGATTACACGGAGAGCAAACTTAAATAACTGCAGTTGTGTGGAGTAAAAAGCGAAATAAAATCGTTACGGTTTCAGAGACCCCTGCAGGTCCTAGGGTTAAATGATAGATCCACAGCCCTTTCCAGCCAGCAGAATCAACCCACACTACCAACAATCATAGTAAAGTCCGAAACAATCGCCCCTCGACAATTCACAGTTGGCGGCTTTCGCCTCAAAACGGTTTGAACCGAAAAAGTGAAAAGATTTTTCCTGGCAACTTCCCCACCTTACTCATCATAGAATTGTTATCCTCAGTGCGGCACACAAATCCGTAACAGACATCATGAAGTTAACTTGCGACAAAATAATGAACTAATTAAAGCTCTAAGTTTCAGAAAGAGAAGCGAGTGTTTTTGCAAAGTACAGGTCTGGATGCGGAGCCATGCAGCAGTATGCTGGGAGTGACAGACAAGCGGACGCACCCAAAGTAAGGTAAGCCTAGTGTCTACTTTGCGAGCCACTGCAAAAACCCAAGTTACTAGAATTTCTGGAAGCCATAAATGCCGTAAGAGAATAAAAAAACACAGGAGTAGCGCAACTAATTTGTATTGCAAGTTTCAGAAAGAAAAAGATATCTGCGCGGTCGGAGAGGCCAGTCAGCAAGTTCCCGCCGCTGTCCCATCCCACTGACGACGCAACTCAGAGTGCCAGTGCGCTGAATGTGCAGACTTTACATTCGCTTCCTGATTGGTGTGCCCACACCATGGACCCAACAACCAGCGAACAGCACCGTATGAACGTGCAGCAAAATGGCCCGTTAATTACTTAAGAGTACTCAAGACTCCGCCTCCCCGAAGTGCAGGAGTGCCAAACGAGCCAAATGCAGTGCAGCGTTTCCTGAAAATGTCAATTTCTCCCCTTGCTTCTTCCGTTCCCCGCTTCTTCCTGTCGGGAGCACTTCTTTCGTGTTCCTTGCACTCCACGTTTCTCGAAATCCAGAACTACCTGACGAGCTGAATTCAGTGCATTGTGGTCCAAAACAAATCGGAGTCCACTCCTCCTCTGACTTTTCTTGCCGTTCTCTTTCGGTCTGCCGTTCTTCGATTTGGCACTTCGTAGGTGTTATGAACACTCCACTTTCCTAGAAATGCAGAACAATCTAACGAGCTGCATTCAGGGCACTGTGGTCCGAAAGAATGCTAGCCTCGAGAAAAAGAGTCCACTTTTCCCCTCGATTTTCTAGTCGCTCCCCTCTTCTGGCCGTCGGAACTTCAGTGTGGAGCTTAACCTGCCCGACTGGGGTAGTTCCTTGCTGGTGGAAATACCTAGAGGAGGAAACTCTGCCAGTCAACATGTCTGCTCCGGATCTCACGTTCTAGCGTGGGAAGAGCAACACCACCTCCCGGAATATGACTTCCATGGTTGAACCTCTGCGGACGGGCACACTCAACTACAAACCTGACTTAACGAGAAAGGAGCTTTGAAAGTAGAACGCGTGGCCCGCGGGCAACCAGTGGGCTCGCGACATCAGTCAGTGCACAATCCAGAACCATGTGATGTGTAAATTGTGAAAGAGACCACACGGCTAAGTCGAACAAGTGCGCTACCTTTCGGAAGGAGAGGAAGATCCAGAAGATTCTAGTAACAGAAGGTCTTTTCCGAAAGCAAAATGTTGGTACCTGGCAAGGATTCTGTGGATATGTTTCTGTCCTTCTCCAGTGCCGTGATTCTTAAATTGAGAGCATGTTGCCGAGCATGAAATGTTACTCCTTCTTTAGCCAGCTTAGTACTAGTAAATTTTAAGCAGAATCCTCCCCTCCTTGTTAGTTAATGGACATGCTTGAAATCCGCTGGGAAGTTGCATCTGCGACATTCCTTTTATTAAATCTATTTACTTTTCTATAAAAAATACTTTAACAAAATCTCAGAAGTTGAATCGCCCTCTAAACCTCAATCGAATCACCCAGTGCGCCCGCTACAGCCCCGTGAAGTGGCCCTAAGAGCACTGTTACACAGGTCTTCCGCATACCCACAGCAATGCGCGCTGAGTGCCATCTAATTGCATAAGCACTACGGAAGAGCTTATCAACTCTCCATGCAAATTGTAGATAAAACTTGGTGTAAAGTTCTAGTCTCTCCCGGTGTGGGTTTGCTTAACGTTTATAAACTTGTACAATACAAATTTGATTCAGTAATGAAACATTCGAAACGTGTGGGAATTAAAGGTTTATAATATATACGTTAAAAAATGCGATTAAATAAATCGTGATCAAGGTGAATGTATACCCCGGTTGCACTTTCATTTGCTTTTATAGTGTTTATGACCTATTCAATTGCTACAATTTTCAAGAGTTTGAATCGCTTAAACATATCCATACTTCATGGGAGATTTCATAACTTCATGCTAATTTTTTTATAAATACCATTTATTTTTAAAAGTATTTATTAATTATAAATAACATACAATATATTGTCTTGTGTATGCGCCTCCATGCCTGGCCCATGTCCTGTGTCAAAATCTTTCGCATCGGGTTTCTATTAGTTGCTGCAAAAAGGTTCAGGACAGAGCGCGTCATTGTAGGCGGTGCCTACATTTCACATGGGAGTTGAAAGGCCCTGCAAGAAACTGTTGATAATTTTCGCTCGAGGGAAGATGCATGCGGATCTATTCACTAAATTCTTATCGCAACTTCCCTGATCCATTGAGCAAATGCTGAGATGGCCCCTTGATTTGCTTCTGGACGTAAATGTAGCTTCACTATGCGCACGTTTTGTTGAACTTTCCTTTGGTTGTAGTGGTAGTAGAGCTTAGGGTGAGTTTCTATTTTGTTAACAATACAGAAAAATCAAGTCTGTTCGTTTTTCTACAGTTAAAAACAAGTTTTCTATAATTTGGCAACGAAAATATCTAGTTTTTGAAATGTTTATCACTCGCTTTTTTAAATTTATTATTATTATTATTATTATTATTATTATTATTATTATTATTATTATTATTATTATTATTATTATTAATATTTCAACTATTAATAGTTAAATTGTTGGGAAGGGATTCTGAAACTCAAGAAAGCGTGCGCAGAAGATTTCTCCCCCATACGCCACATACAGTTTTTGACTGTTTTTGACTAAATAAATAAATAAACTTTGCTTCACTAAAAGATGCTCCACGCATTGCTCTTGTTTGTCTCTTTTTTTTATAAGTTCGGGGCCATTCTTGTTCAGATCGCTCCTGTAACTCGCGTTACATTGTTCTAATTACTATAATCTAAATGTTGGTCTTTGAACCGGTTCGTTTGCAAATCAGAGAATTTTACTCCCTAAAAGAAAGCTACTATCCTAATGAAATGTCCTAGACCCAATACGCCTTTCCTTAAGTCACATCCTTACTCCTTGAACGCCAAGATGTCACTTACTTGTTGCTCTAGAAACTCAAACATTCCTCTACTGCAATGCATTGAAAGCTGCATTTAGAACTTAGTCCCAAAATCGCATCTTGATTTTGTACCTTTTCCATCCTCCAAATAAATGACCTTCAAACTGCACTTCGGAGCACCAGTGTCGTGAACGCTAACTTTTGTACCAACAGAAATTGAGAATGCTGGCTTCTTGTCTCCGGAAGTTATACCCGAAGGGGTGTTTCTCTGGACACTTCTAGCAAGTCGGTTCGTCGCTACTTATTGACATGAACTTTGTCAATTTGGCTCCGCTTAATCCACTTTCAATGCACAATCTAACCCAGACCTGAGTTCATAAATCAGAAATGTCTGACTGTCCTGAGAGGCTAAATCATAAGTCTGCTTCCTTCTCTCTTTAGCCCATCGCAACCTCGTTCCTCTGTATTATACATAAGCTTTCCCCACACACACCGGAATCACGCCATTTCTTGGAAGTGGAGACTAATGGCGTCGGTTTTCTCGAGATTCTGGATTTCTCTTCTGGATTTTTGTCTTCCCTGAAGCCGGCCTGGTGGCGCAGGGGCCTGGGGAGTCTGATCCAAGTACGCGTTACACCAAGGCTGTGGGTTCGAATCCCACATGAGGCATGGAAGCATTCGGAAGCAAAATGAAAGCATTATGCTCAAGTTTTCCTAACAAATTTGAACAGATTTGTTGGGTGCGTCACGGTGTTTTAATTTCCCCTCCTAATTTTCCTCTTGCAATCAAGATGCGAGTTTATGTAATTGTGGAATTTCAATATAACTTTCGAGAGATGACCAAACTTTGTAATTTCTATCCCGACCTACCATGCCTACCCATACTATTTAACACCTGTTTTGCTTGCATGAATCCCACCATCTGGAAATTAGTCTTTTGATCTTACAGGGTTTTAAACACATCCTGATTGATTATGGAAACTACTCCGAAAAGCAGAATGTAAAGATAAGCTTGCATAATCAATCAATATTTTAGTTATTTCATTTTTCTGATTTGGCAACGAAGACTTGGTCGGCTATTAAATGTGCAAACAAGAGCAAAGTGTTCTAACATTTGGAAGTATGACTATTGTAATTTTGTTCTTGTTTTTATTTGTTGTTGAAATTTATGTAATATCTAATATACTCCATTCACAATACAGAAACTGCCAGGATTTATCTTTCTTTATATTTTTCTTTGGTATTTGTTAGTGTTTTTGAAAATTGTTGTATTTAGTTGATGCAGTAATAGCATATCTACAGGCAAGGCAGTATCTTCTCTTTTCACGGACCTTTTTCTGGGGAGGCAATGGTGTGAATGACATGACATACCTGCCACACAAATCACCACCCGCCATAGCGATTACTAGGCGAGTATATTGTGGTCAATCACTAAATATGATATGTACATGAAGAATTTCGAAATTTATAATATTTATAAATAAATATCATGAAAATGTCACAATGTTTCAAGAAGTGAAACAGTAGTAATCAGAGCAAATAAGGTAATATAAAGTATTTTAATTATTTAAGGTTGTCTTATAAACTAGGTTGTATTACTTAACTGCTTAAATGCTTTGTTGAACTCATGAATAAATGTTGCATGTTACCGAAGCAGTTAGTTACAGTATGCAAACTAATGTGTGTAAAGAAAGTTGCGTATAATTGAATCGGTGTGAAAGCTTAGTTGTGTATAAACAAGGTAGTGTTCTGAGAATCAAGTAATACTGAATTAAGAGAAGGTAACGAGAAATACATGGATGGGATCACAGCAACAGGATTCAATCATCTGCTCTAAAATTAAGCAGAACTATGTGGAAGTAGTTAAGAAGGTTGTCTTGGGTCGTCTGTAAAAGCTGTCTTCGGAAAGTGTAAAGAGATGTTAATCGTGCGTCTTGTTTATTTCCTTTTAAAAACAACAAAATGGAAGGAGGGAAGAATGTAATGTTGCTTAGTAATTTTATAAAGTGTAATATAAATGTGCATTATGTTTGTTACGTATACGCATAGGTTTCATAAATGAAATCGAGCAGTTCACAAAGCATAGAAATTTGTCATTGAGCTCGATAAGTCCTTTTTGATGAATATCCATAGGTTTAAAGCAAAAAAAGATGTAATCAAATTGTGTAGGTCTTTTAATCGGAAATTTGTTAGTGATTGGTGAGATTTTTGTTTATTTTACATTAGTTGTTTTTCTATTAGTTAAATTGTATTTTAGTAATGGACAATTATAGTTTACTGTATCTTTTAATTTTCTATAATTTATTTTATAAAGGTTTTTGTTTCATTTTTTCAATACGTCATCTGAGCAAACCCATTTTGTGGCAATCCTCAATCCTCCTGATTTTGCCTTAAGTACATTACAAAAGAAATAACGTAACAATTGCACCACTTTCAGTAGATAAACAGAAACGTTCGCAATATTTTACATAAAATTTAAGACACTCGAGAAACAATATTAAGTCATATTACGAAATTAAAGTAATGTGTGGAAGAAAAGCAACTGCCATTAAGGCTTTAAATATTTTAAAGACGCCAAAATAATGAAATAAAGCGTGTAAAACAAGTCAGAACATAAATTATCAGTTCGCTCTCTAAATAAGCAACTTCTATTTTATTAACGAGGGTAAACCTCCTAATTGTAATTTTTGCAAAATCAAATTAGCTGTAGTGTATGAAGCGTTCAGATCTACTTCGTCCTATACCACACAATTTTCTATAAAAACTAAGATAAAGGTAATAACGACATCAATTTTTTTTAATTTTCTGAGAGTATTCTGCCCAACACATGAAACTACGATTCAAGATATAACGCAGACATTTGTGATTTGCTTTGTGGAAAGGAAATTTGCATTGAAATCTTTTTCTCAGAGTGAAGACTGTGACATATGGCTATTTACAGCCTAGCCCTTTGTAAAATGTGTGTACTGAATGCAGTCAACCTAAGCACAGATGATCGGGATAATAGGATTTATTTTACTTATAGAAACATCAAAACAATGTATTTCGTACAAGCGCTAAATATTTTCGTTTTAGAAGTTCATACTTTCTGCTCAACCAAATTTCCTATTTTTTTCTTAAAACAAACTGTAGGGAGCCCTAGATAATTTACTTTACCCTTATATTACTTTACTTTTTAAGACCAATTTTAAGCTAATAATAAATTCAATCTACTGAAATACAACGAATTTACTTCGGAGATAGTAATATTGAAAACGAAATGTTATGATTGACATCAAATTATAACTAAAGATACGTAAGTAGTCCAATGCATGATTAATTTTAATCCAATGGAAAAGCACAAGTGGTGCTATAATGTGTGATAATGAAAGATATGTAATTATTCCAATAAAGGATGAATTTTAATCCTGCAATAAAGCATAAGTGGTGCTAGAGTTGGCATAGATTTTCTCTTACTTAGTTTCCTATTCTCTCGAGTATGGGCTACATTTTTGGTTTTGTCCTACCCTCTTTCTAGCTGCTACCTCTCGGAGCTCAGACCCTCTTAACGTACCTACCTCTCCGTTTGATGATAAAGAATGTTTTTTGCGCTTCCTGGACACCAAAAAGGCGTTCAGGAAGGTCACGCACAACTACATATTTTCCTATGGTATTTTTTCGTCTCCTCTGCGTGAACCGTCGCTCTTGTACTAGCTACTACACTGTCAGAGAGACGCCTAGGCGTAGGGGGCGTTTGGGCCGCTATTCTCAGACCTTCTTCGGGGCGAAAAAGGAGCTGCTGCTCTTGGATATAGTTTCTCAATTTCATGTCTCGAAGTTCCTGCCAGGAGAACAATTTCAGAAGATTTATTCGTGATTCCAGGCGCGTCAACTACTAAATTCATTAGCCCCGTGAGTATACTGCATATTTCTTATCACGGCCAGTGACAGCTTTCCTCTCCTGCTGGAGGGTGTGGTCCAGCGCCAACCTACACGTCGGCTTGCAGGTGTTTTTTCAGTGAGGTATCTCCCACTAGTAGGGTACCGCCCTGCTGGCACAAGCACTAAGCTCCCGACAGGTCTCCCTACAAGTGTCAAAATGTGGTGGATGTACGTGTGTAAGTAAGGGGTGAGGATAACACAAGAAAGAGAGAGGAGAGATTGCGTGCGGTCAGTGGTCGGTTTGTTAGGGTACTGCTCCGGCATTAGCCTGATATTAAACGGAGAAACCACGAAAAACCACCGATCAAAGCAATCGGTCGCTAGAAATATTCTCCAGACAGCGGAGACTTTCGACCAAGCTATCTATATGGTGTCGAAAATCCTGCCACTGTCGGAACTCCAACTCTATGCCCTCCCAGACCTTACTTGTTGTTGAACTAGAATTGTAGCTAGCTTGTAGCAGACAAGGATACTCTTTCAGAGCCATGAAATGCGTTTCCGTAACTAAACCTTTTATTGCTCTACCTTGTAGAAAAGGTGTCTGTTGTCATACTGTCACCGGGAACGGTGGCTCAGTGCATCAACTCATGTTACTGCAGTGCCTCTGACCGGGAGGTCCTAGTTTCGAGTCCCGACGGTAGCAGGATTTTCGACACCAGCTTGTAAGGTAGGTCGAATTTAGTCGCCGACGGGAGAAGAATTCTAGCAGCCGACTGCTCTTATCATTTTCCGTGGTTTCTCTGATCAACACCAGGTCAATGCCGGAGTAGTACCCTAACAAACTGGCCATGGACCACTAGCAATCTTTCCTTCCTTTTCGTGTCCTATCCTCACCCCTTACACACACACTAACATGCACTACACTACCACACATGCCAAGAGACCGGTCGGGGACTTAGAACTTGTCCCGGATGGAGCGTTGCCCCCCTGGTGGGAGATATGTTGTTGTGGAAAACCCCGCTAGTCACCCGTAGGTCGGCGCCAGTGGGGAAATATCACCACCACCTCTCGATGAAAACAGCATGTACTACACTTACGGGACTAATGACTAGTTGTTGACGCGCCCGGAATCACCAATCAATCAATCAATCAATCAATCAATCAATCAATCAATCAATCAATGCTGTCCTTTCCACAGTCGCGCCCATAAACTCTTGGTGGCCCTGAGCCAACCGGTCGCGAGGTTTTATTAATGATTCACTAGTAGAGAATAGACGTAAAGAAACGAAAATAAATGAAGAGTGAGACGAATGATGAAATGCTTTGCTTGAAGTAGGCGCTAATGGTTTTCCACCAACAATTACCTAGACGGAGATGAATATGGTCAGACTATCAGACGGATTGAAAAGGCAGTTTTTCGGTGTTAGGAATTACCAAAAGTGTACTTCGGATAACATCTCGACATTTTTACAGTAATCTAAACTATTTTATGCGTCAATTTCATATTTCATATATATATATATATATATATATATATATATATATATATATATATATATATATATATATTACGTAAACGACAAAAATATCAGTTGTCGTAGAATGAGACATGATAGACCTTGTATCAAATATTTCAATAGGAAATGTATTTATTTAACTTAAAACGAGGCCTTCGAAATTTGAAATTCCATTCTTTAATCCATTTAAAGTATTCCCTACTGCCTATATTCAATAAGAATTTTGTATTTGTTTTTGGCCTTTATATGTCCCGTAAAGGGCAATTGGCCTCGGCGCTGTAAGATCATAGGGAGCCCAGTCGGTCACCCAATCAAGTACGCGCGATGTCTCGAATTCTCTTAACCTTCTTGACTTCACGTAATTAACGAATTCGGCTAACGGCTTCAGTTTTGCGGTCGTGACCTTTCAGTAGAACGAACTACCCAAGCATTCGCCGGATAACTGAGGGAAACTACAAAAAACCCCTCAGAATAGCCGGCACGGGCATTGAACCTCGGCCTCCCGGAAGCGAATGTGTCTACAAGTGCAGTGCATTCAAGCAGTAGCGTATACTGCTTTCATGCCATTGGCTACCGCTGACCATAGAAATAATCTTTGACATATAACTGCACATAATCTTCAATTGTGTAGTTTGTCTGGTTTTGTTATTTTTGTTATACAATTATCTACATAATAAAACATTCGGTTTTACAATTTATCGTTATACGAACGACAGTTAAAAGGCTTCTCTAACAAAAGCTGTTCAATACACTCATTCTCAACAAACTTCTATAAGTTTGCTGTGATATTTTTTTTTTCAAAATATCTTACCAAATTGACAATAGTTAACTTTTACTCTATCACATACTTAACACGTTGCAATTTTAACACTTAAAACAAGCTAATATAATCTATTATGTATTTCTATTATGTATTTGTACACTCATCACCACTCGTGTATATCTTGCACAAAAGCGCACATCTAATTTACTCTGCCTGTTTACTGCCCACTGCCTCCGAACTCAGACGACTGTGTCACGAAACCGCTCCAGAAATCGGCAACCTGAGCCTTTGGCTGGCCCATATCTTACTAGTAGGAGGGGGAGTGAATCATGCTACGAACGCACGCTCTGACGATGCCGCTGGGTCCCAGCGGTTTCTTCTGTTTTGCTGACTTTTAAAAGGACTCGTGGGCTGACTAGCAAGCTATTTAATACATATCTCAACAGAACATATTATATGGAATTTTGAAAAAATGTATATCACTGAAAAATAATGTGGCCTATAATTACTTTTAATATAATTTATCTTAATAGGTTTATGTTCTCGTAATTTTTTCCGGCTACTGCAGATAGTACACGCCGCTGCGTCCAAGTGAATAAATGTTATTTGTCTACCTACATGTGTGTGTACAGCATACGAACAATGCCGCAAACCAGAACCCAACGAATGAACTATGAGTTATCTTAGGGCTTTAGCTTATCTCAAATCAAATCTCAATACAAAAATACACTCGTATTTCTAACAAGTGTGATGCTAAAACTTCCTCTCCTCAATTTGATGAAGAGCAAATTGATGTATTTGTAACATATAACTATCATTACACGTTCACAGGCGCTATTCACAATTAATTTTGCTGACAATTTAGCAATAACCACAGCTAGTAACTGGCTTCGGCTCAAAACGCGGTATTTGAAATAGGTTTTTCTCTTTAGCAAGATCTTCCGTCATCATGCAACGCTGTCTCTGTGACTGCGGCGCATGCAAGTTTTCTATGGCTCCAGATATCTGCCAATTGCTATGCTTGCTAGTGATTCACAAATAGTGACAATGGAATGTATATTATTGCCGGGAAAAAATTCTCATCAAGAGGATTGACAGTTCTAGATTTTTTCGGAGAAACAATTAAAAATATACATTCTACCTCAATTCTCATTCAAACTTAAATTTAAAATAATATAAACCATGCAACTATAACGAACTGTCTCATCGGCTGAGTTGGCTTTGGGCTTCAACTGTTGTCACTGCAGTGCCTCCGGTCGCGAGATTCTAGAGCTTGAGCCCAGACTGTGGCAGGAATTTCTTAACTGGCTTGTCAGCTCAATCGAAATGAGCCGCTGTACGGAGAAGAATTCTAGCGTTCGGCTGTTCTGATCAGTAGATTCCGTAGATTCTCTGATCAGCTCCAGACGAATGCCCAAGTAATGCCCTAACAGGCCACAGCCTTCGCATGATCTTTCCTTCGTCTTCCTTGTGCAATCCTCACCTCTTACTTACACACACTTATACTTACATGCACTACACTACAACAGATGTTGGGAGACAAGTCAGGAGCTTAGAGCTGGTCTCGGCTGGGGCGCTGCCACGCTGGTTGGGGACAATCCCAGCATGCCGACGAAGGTCGCGCCAGATCTCGAAAGCTCAGGTGTGGTCACCGATTCCGCACACGCACGCGCACACGCACGCGCACACGCACGCGCACACGCACACGCCCGTACGCGCACACGCACGCGTACACGCACGCGCACGCGCACACGCACGCGCACCCGCGCGCACGCACACGTGCGCACACGCACGCACGTGCAGGCACACGCGCACACACGCACGCACGTACGTGCATACACACACACACACGCACACGCACGCGCGCGCACACGCGCACGCAGGCGCGCACACACACGCACGCGCACACGCACGCACACGCACACACGCGCACGCACGCACACACGCACGAACATACACACACACGCACGCACATACACACACACGCACGCGCACGCACGCACGCCGGTGGCTCAGTGTACCAACAGATGTCACTGCAGTGCCTCTGACCGGGAGGTCCTAGGTTCTAGTCCCACGGCGGCAGGATTTTCAACACTAATTTTTCAGCTGGACCGAATTCAGTCGCAGTCTGGAGGAGAATTCTTGCGCCTGGCTGCTCTGATGGGTAGTTTTTCGTGGTTTCCCCGATCAACTCCAGGCGAATGCTGGGGCAGTATCCTAAGGGGCCACGGACCGCGAGCGATCTTTCCTTTTGCTCGTCCTATCTCCACCACCTTATACACACACACTAACTTGTACTACACTAACGCTCATGCCGGGATACCGGTTGGGGATTGAGTACTTGTGGGGCGGTGCCCCGCTCGTGGGAAACCTCTCTAGGGAAAATCCCGCTAGTTGACGGTACATCGGCGCCATATCTCGCCATCCAGTGAGGGAAGATCACCGCCACCTCTTGATGAGAAAAATATGCACTAAACTTACCAAACTAATGACCCCAGTAGTTGACGCGCCCGGAATCCCTGACAATCAATTACACACACTACCGCAGGTGTCAGTAACTTAGAGCCTATTCCAGCTCGGGTTGAAACACATTGCTGGAAGATACCTGGATGTGGAAAGACCGCGAGCCCAAACATAGTTCAGTGCTGGATATCACCATCCAGCGAGGTCCTAGGTTCGAGTCCTGACGGCGGCAGGATTTTCGATACTAGCTTTTCAGCTAGGTCGAATTCAGTTGCTGTCTGGAGGAGAATTCTAGATCCTGGCTGCTCTGATCGGTAATTTTCCGTGGTTTACCCGATCAACACTAGGCGACTGCCGGAGCAGCACCCTACCAAACGCGTCACGGACTTTCCTTCCTCTTCCTTGTCCTATCCTCTCCCCTTACACACACACTTACACTAGCATGCACTACACTACCACATATTCCGGGATACCGGTCGGGAGCTTAGAGCTTGTCCCGGCTGGGGCGGTGCCTCGCTATTGGGAGAGTCCTGGTTAGGGGGAAACCCCACTAGCCGACGGTAGGTCGGTGCCGGATCTCGCCATCCAGCGGGGGGAAGATCACTGCCATCTCCCGAGAAAAAAAGCATGCTAACTATCCGCCAAAATAAAAAGATTCGATCCCAATTCGCTAACCAGCGAATTGAGTTCGATTAATCTGGGAACATACGTACATGTAAAATCTGTGAGAAAGCAAAAGCCAATTAACTGCGAGTGGAGATAAATATAAGAGCAAGGAATCAAAATCAGTGTCTGAATGCCTGTTGTAGATGTTACATTATCGACGTTTGAAATTGTTTAAAAAGATGAGGAATCCGCTTTTAACAGTTTGTAACAGAAAAGAAAAACGAAATACTTTGTTTCTAGATTCGGTGGGCGGAATTTTATTTGCTACCGAGTGATGTATTTGTCAAAGTAATTATTTTATAGAATTTTTTAAACTTATTTATTATTCGTCCGAAAGAATAAGAACTACGCTTTTGCAAATAAAATGCGATTGAATCTCAAAGGCACATTTAATATCCCATTTTAGCACTTGTATTTTGTGAAATATTTAGGTCAACGAGTTTTCATTCGAGTTTCGTGGAATCACATGCAAGTTTTCAAAATTCAAAACAATAATATTATTACAGTCATTGTTAAAAATTACCAAAAACTCCCAAATGTCAAGACGCGTAAAACGTGAAAGACCGTTCGATCAATTTGACACGCACTCTTGGAATTTTAATGAACCTTATTTCGGATAAACGGAGAAGTAATTATGAATGAAACACGAACTCTCGAATGATCGATGTCGTCGAAAAATAGTTGAATGTATTAATAAATTTATTGTAACTGCTGTCAATTGCCAAAATATTGTAAATCGTTATATTGCTCTTTTTGTAGTTTAGGTGAGTCTATCCGTCTACTTAGGAAAATTAAATATTAAGGAAAACATTTATTTTTTCTTGTCCTGAAATTATACTAGATACCTATATATTAAAAAAAAGTAATATATACTTACATTTATGTACATACATTTATGGATTGGCTCTTTGCTTTTCAGACACGACTGATATATTCTTGTAATACAGTCTTCTGTCAAAACTGCGATCAATTCATATTTCATAAACATATCCTGCAATAGTCCCAATATATCTCACAATCTTTCCAATATATTGCATTATAACAGAATTGCATAAATGCATAATTATTTATGTCTAAATAATTAGGTTACTAGTTTTCCAGGTTGACGAGTGAAATCAGTACATCGGTATATCGCGCTGCAGAACAAGTATCTGATTTCAGTTTCAATTCAGTTTCAACATTTCAGTTTCAATTTTGATTTGAAAAATCTGCATTTAAGCATAATTGTTACGCCTTGTTTTTACAGTATTTAACCAAGAGTAGTCAAGACGCCATCTAAGGGTTGATATATTGTACAATTACTTCGAAAAGTATTTCCACTTTCATATTAGATGAGATCGTGCAGTCGAAGAAGACTTACATATTTTTCATATTTTTTTACTTTACCGTACGAACGTATATACGAAGGAATATGCGTAGTACAGAGAAAGTTACCTAATGCGCTAAAAAACCGATATTTTCGCCAGAAAAGAATTCATTTCTAGGTCCTGAAAACGAAAAAGTGGAAAATTCCAGTTGCTAAATTAAGAGATAAAAATCTTCTTAAACGTGGTGTAACCCAAATCCCTATTTTGTGTTGTTTTTTTTGCCGAAAAAACAATGGAAAGCAAAACGTCCGACCGTCCGGGTCTCTATCCGTCCGTCTGTGTGACTTCTCTAAAGCTTAATCCATGTATAGGAATTTCTCCAAAGTGAAGAAACCCGTGTCCATCTGGCTCTAGTTGAAGCTTTAAAACTTTCAAAAACATTCTTTAATACTTCGGGGTACTTTACATGTAGGCCCCGGACATTTTCAAAATTTTCTCAAAAAAGGTCCTCTAATTTTTTCTTTAAATTTCTTGAACAAGAAGAGCAAAATACACTTATAAACGTTGCAAAGGTCCGATTTTCACTCTTACCTCCGAATTTTCAAAATTTGCAAAAGCTAGAATTTTTCGGCGTCTTCCTACAACTACAATATTGAAGATCCCATATTTATTTGTTCTCGATATTTAGTTCTTTTGTAAAGGTCATGTAATTTCTTGAAAATGTTCGTAGTTTATGCGTAATACTCCATGCAATATGTACAATCTTAAAAATTACCAAGGAAAAGGTTTTTTCCAAAACGGCTTCAAATATTTTCTTTAAACTTTTGGTACGAATAGTGTTAAAAGTAGTCTATAAGATGACATTAACTGAATATTGCTCTATTATTTTAATTTTTCAAAAATTACAAAAACCTAATTTTTTTTACTTTTCTCTTTTGTCAGTAGTATTTACATTACAGGTGATTTCTTTGCCCTATTATATTTACGATTACGTGGGCTTTTAATAATGCTAAATAATTTCTCTCGAAAACATAAGAGTTTTCTGTCAAAATGAGCAGAAGTTTCCGCATTTTAAGAAACACTCAAACGCCATTTTCTCAAAAATAGCTTTAAATTTGTCTTCACAATTTTTCCAACTGAAAGTGCTAATTGCACCGTTTTAAATGACGTAAAGTTCGTTTTGCTGTATTCTTTTTTTTTTAGTTTATTTATTGTCGCATCAACAGCGATGGTCATTAGCGACAATTAAATAATACATTTGGTTGTAATTACAATAATTATTGTATTCTTTTGTTTGTTTAAAAACTACACTAATGTATTTTTTTAAATATATTTTGCCCTGTTAATATGTACATTTCCATCAATTAGTAACATTATTGTATTTGTTAGTGCAAGTGCTTCATATGACTATAAATGAATTTTTTCGAAAACTCAAAATATTACTTCAAAAATAGCTTCAAATTTCGCTTTTACAGAAACTCTTAACGCCTTTTTGTAAAAAAAACAGCTCCAAATGTTTCAATGAAAATTTATCTTCTTTAATATTATGAAAGGAATATTTCGGTTCGGTTCTCGGTTCTTCGGCAAAGTAATATTTGGGTTTATAAAACCCAAAAGTTGAGAAAATGTCAAAAAATGTGCTTTGGCAGTTGGAATTTGGATTGGCATTTGGCAGTTGGCATGAGGATGGGTAAGCCCGTAAAGGCAGTCCGCTGCAAGAAAATTAGAAAACGTTACTACGAGAAAGTATATGCGTTCAAAAGCGCCACTAGTTGACTTAGCAATCGAAACGTCGGGCCAGGCATTCACTGGCTATTACTCTCTGGTTCTGTTGGTTTCTGCAATGGAAGAATGAAGCATGTGTACTTCGAAATATTGATATGGATGTAGGAACTGCAATTCTGAAGGAAATTTTAGAACCAAATTGACTTGCAATTATAAAGTCTTAATAAACTAAGAACCCAAAACAAATATAAACAAGGGAAACCTATTTCGTTCAAGTGATGTAGCCTCGCTTGCCGAACCGACACCGGTTAAGGCTTATGTTTGCTACAGACACCGTTATTGGTGATTCAGGCGTCATTAATGTCTCTAATGTCTGAAACATAGCAATAGGCACCACAGGCGTTCTCAGTTGTTTTTTTAATGATTGATGGTTTGTGATTCCGCGTCAACTACCGTGGTCATTACTCCAGTAAGAGTAGTGCATGTTTTTTTTAAAATTTAGTTAGTGAGGTGGCGGTGATCCTCCACCCTCTGAATGGAGACATCTGGCGTCGACCTCCTGTCGACTAGGGGGGTTTTCCTAACCAAGTATCTCCCACCAGCGAGGCACCGCCCAAGCCGAGAAAAGCACTAAGCTGCCAACTGGTCTCCCGGCATGTGTGATTGTGTAGTGCATGTAAATCTAAGTATGTGTGTGTAAGTAAGGGGTGAGGATAGGACGAGGAAGATGAAGAAAGAAATATTGCTCGCAGCACTTGGCCCGTTTCTTACGGTACTGCTCCGGAATTCACCTGGTAATGATCCGAGAAACCACGGAAAACCACAGATGGGAGCAGTTCTCCGCTAGGATTCTCCTCCAGATGCAGGTTGAATTCGATCTAGCTGACAAGCTAGTGTCGAAATTTCTGCCACCGTCAGGACTTGAACCTTAAACCTCCCGGTCAGAGGCACTGCAGTGACGTCAGTTGATGCACTGAGCCAGATCTCTCTGTACGTTTTTCAAGCACCGAAAAATGTCAACAGGAAAGACAGTGTGGGAAAACCATAATTCTAGATCTCGTTACTGAGAGAAATCTTTATTATAAGAGATAGTCTATTCTATTTAGTAGCACCTCTATTTATCATATATTTCGCGAGTAACTATATAGTATATTTTTCCATTACATGTGAACATATATACTGATGCAAAATTATTTAGCATATAACAATTTTATGGATTCAATCCGCCTAGACATTGCGTTACATTTTTACAGTTTTAATACAAGAGTTAAGCTTTGCACATGCAACGATGGGCTTTCGGTAATCAGATGAACCTAATACCAATAGAAAGACAGCACATTTTTGAAATCACGGCCGATAGTACGAGTATCCCACTATGTCCAAAAACTTAATAATTTTTAATTTATCAATACTTCTTTTTTGTGCAATATTGATAGAAAATTGTTATTTCTTTCGAAAGGCTTCTAGATTTAGAACCAGAATTATCTGATAATAATAAAACTACTAATCATGTGCTCGAGATATTGTCTTCAATTAGGTATTTTTTTAAAATGTCACCGTCTACCAAAAGAAAAACCGCTCCCAAAATAAATTTATTTGCCACGAAATATTGGACCTGTAGTCCATCGTGAGCACGAAGTAGTAATTAAAATAATTAAAAAGATTCGAGAGACAAATGAGTTACATTTCAAAGAAACGCTAATAAATAATTCAACCTATAATTACAGTTTTTATTTCCCCAAAACTGTGGATCAAACAAAGAAAAAATTTGCTTTGAAATGTACAGACATATGGAAATTTTTCGTTGTACATCGTTGTGAGTAAACGTGCTATCGAGAGATTCAGCAATCATTTGGGTAAAATTTTAGTATTTTAATATTATTTACATAGTATTATTTTAGTTTTAAGTGTTTATTTATCGGACAATTTTGAGAGGCTAATTATTTATGTATATAGATTTAGATCGATTGATTTATTGAGTTGAAATAGCTAGTTGTGATGACCATAAATAACAATGTCAAATATTTTAACACTAGACTCGTCCGGTTACGATTTACACAATTTTTTCAAATGGTCTAATTGGTTAAGTCTACCACGCGACCTTGCATTATACATTTGGTACTCTTTGCCCATTGCTATTTAAAACTCTTGAAAATTTCAAAGCGTTCGGAAATTAGAATCGTAATTGTCGCTGGTAGCGTGGTAAAGACATGTGTTTTTTTCCGCAATCTGTACAATGGTTGTGGTCCTTCGCAGACGACGCTGTGACAATATGTTCCTGTTTTCACTAGGTCGCGAAAATTATGTCTGGTGAAGATTGCTCCCATTGATCAAGCGATTGATGAAATGAATAGCGTGATCATGCTAGCAAGTTATAAAGAACACTTTACATATAGCTTGTGACATTTATATAATCCTCATAAACAAAACATTAACATCCGAAATATTTTGTAAACAGTCTTGCACTGCTTGTGGTGGAAAGCTCTCTCTGCCAGCTTTCAAATTAGTAAAAATCGCATGTGTAGATGCAAATTTCTTAGGTGTATCGACCGATAGTAGTATGTGTATTTTCTTTTTCGACCAGGGATATACACTTCGGGTCTTCCCTGTTTGACATTCTGAAACATCATGAGCGTTCTAATGCAGAACTACGTGGTGTTGCAATGGCTAGCAAATTGGAACATGTCTCGGTCTTCTTACGAGCTATGGCTTCGGCATTCCCCAGATGTATGTTATAGAAAATGAGTGGCACAATTTCATCACTTCCTGCAGTTTTGAACGGTTGAAGTTGTTACAATGTAATTTTCACTGAAGTGCATGACGAAATAGTGCAAATCGATAAGTGTATTCATTTCTATTTTATCACTTGCAATTTGAGATATTGAGATAGCTAATTTGTTCAAATAGAACCCTACATATCTTTTGGTGTACAATGACGAGCGTAACGAGACTAAATAATGATATGCATATTGTCATATGTTAGATGAGCATTTTCTGAGTAATTTCTATTTTTTTGCCTCTCGTATTTTACGGGTATTTTGGTCAGATGCGCCACAGCGCGGGTATTTTGTATTCAACGGGTATTTTGGTCACATGCGCGTCAGATAGCGCTGCGATCGCGCTTGTAACTCGCGCACGATCAAGGAGAGCTGAGCACAAAAATTCAATTGTTTAAACAAATCACGCCTTCCCCTCGAGCACTAGCAGTTCATCTTCGACCTCTAGATCCACTGTGTGATTCTCGGTCCCGTTGGCGAAATACGTACCTTCGAAGACGGGCGCGTCGCGTCGGTCCCGTCGTGTGTAGCGTTGGCAGCCCTGCTGGAGTTGCCTTGCGATGGTATCGCCTTGACCCCGCCCGTGCCCGCGCACTCACCCTGCGTCCATCTTGTCTCGAAAGCCGGCTTGCGCTGTTCTTAACAGCGCACGGCATCCTCCAAGCCGTGCAACGCTGTGGCTAAGCACAATGGACGGTTCTGTTGTCTCATATACAAGTTAAGCCTTTTGGAGGTATCGCCTTACATCGTTATAGTTGTGTAAACACTTGTGATTTTTTCACATCAAAAAAATCATCCGTTTCGGTTGTAGATAAGAAATCAGTTCATCAATTTCACACATCACGGCGAACAAATCTCATATCTTACAATTAAACAATAAATAATTTACACAAACGTTCTTCTCAAATGGTGCAGTAACATACTATATAAAAAGAACAAGTAAAATAATTATTTACATATCAAGAAAATCACAAATAGAGCAAGTGTCCTGTAGTATTTTAATTTATTTCTAAAAGGAAGGTTCTATAAGTGGCACACATTTATTTGATGATTTCTCTGTACCGCATGACGTAAAGTGTGTTAAAAGTACCGGCGCAATCATGGCCAACTATCTACAGCACTCTCTCTGACCGGAAGATCCTAGGTTCGACTCCGGACGATGGTAAGGTTTTCGACACTAGCTTGTCAGTTAGATCGAATTCAGTCTCTGGAGGAGAATTGAAGCCACTGGATTCTCTGATCGGTACTTTTCCGTGGTTTCTCCGATCAACACCAGGCGAATTGCGAAGTAGGATCCGAACAAACAGACCAGGGACTGCGCGCAATCTTTCCTTACCCATCCTTGTCCTATTCTCACCCCATTACACACACACATACACACACACACACACACACACACACACACTTATATGCACTACACAACCACACATGCTGAGAGACAGGTCGGAAGCTTAGACCGTGTCCCGCATGGGACGATGCGCCCCTGGTGGGAGGCATCTAGTTGAGGGAAACCCCGCTAGCCGACCGTAGGACGGCGCCGGTTCTCGCCACCAAGTAGGGGAAGATCGCCACCCCTTTTGAGAAAAAAACATGCATTGCACTTACGGGACTAATGACCCCAGTAATTGATGCGCCCGGAATTTCTAGCAACCAGCCAAGGCCAATTATCCTGACGCAGCGTACGAATGAGAGACAACATTATTAAATATTTGCATTTTTCAGCCCAAATTGAAAATATTTTATTTTAATTTATTCCTTTCACCTAACAAAACCGTAGCTATTTTTTACATCACCTGGGATTGATATGTACATTAAGTTAAATGCACATACGTTATTTGTTAAATAGATAATGTGCTATAAGTCTATTGATCATAGTATTAATAAAGAACATAGTTTAATTTCCTGGAAACTACCATAGTGAAATCATTTTTCATCAATAAACCCCAACCATAAATTATAAAACCATCACATTTTTCATTAAAACGTTAGAGTTTTTTTGTATGTCTTTACAATTATTGATTTTTTCAGGGTATCTGGAGGAATCGACAAATTCATCTAATCAAAAATACAGAATTATAAATTTTCGCCTACAGGTGAAATATATATTGGAAAATGCTATCTAACGTGGACGATACCTACTGTAATCAAAATTTCAACCAAATTTGACAGTATATCCAAGTGCTACAGAAGATTCATTACATTATTCATACATTAGTTCATTCGATAGAATTTCGCTGGCGGTGAATTCCTACACATTCTCCATTTCCAATTTATATGAAAGATTGTTAACAAAGAAATGTTACAATCAATTGATATTGAAGTATTTTATAACCTAATATATAAAATACTTTTTTAAAGTTACAATACCAACACATTTCATGTATATTTTGTTATATCTTTTAACAAGTTTAATTTCTATTTGTGAAAGAAAGATGAAAAACTTACTAATATCCTTTTTAATATATCTAATTATTTTCCATCCATTGATAATTTCATCACGTCTAGACATCTTTCTACATTTACAAAAGGAGAATTTGAATACCAATAGATCTTTGTTAAATGTGTCTAATAATCATTCCACGACAAGTATTAAACTACAACTAAAACATCAGAACACTGTGATATACGGTTTTTACGACTTTCTTTTAAGTCACAGTTGGTGTAGCAAGAAAGAAGAGATCCCAAGTTATCTTCCTTACGATTCTATCATTCTGAGGACAATAACGTATCGAATGCGATTGAAATGTAAGGCAGTTACCTATGGATGGGGAAACGAATACCTTGGGAAACTAATAAAGGGTGAAATAGACATTCACATGGTACCCGTCTACATGGGCGGGTTTGTTTCTTCTAACTTGAGTATGTTATATTCCCATGAGAAGGACGACTTGTGTTTCATGGTACCTAAACCTTTTCCGGTTGAACAAAGTATTTTCTTAAATGTGCCTCTTCCCATTTGGTTGTGGACAGCTGCCTGTGTAGTGACATTTATTCTTGCAGCTACTATCGGTTATGGAAAGGATATCTTTCTGTCAGTGCTCGAAGTAGTAGAGAGCCTCATAACAGGAGGATATGACGACAAATTGCGTCGCCTCATGGTGTGGATGAGTGTTCTAAGTTTCTTTCTTTGGAACTTCATCGGTGGAGATCTCACTGGATCAATTCTTGCTCCTGTGCCACAGAAGGAGATAAGCACTCTAGAAGAACTGAATGCGACCATTTCAAGTATAGTTCCATCATTGGGGACAAGCAACGCGTTTGAGTATTTTCCCGAAGAACTACTAACGGGTGTACACAGGTCATTGATAGATAAATTAGAAGTACTACCTGAACCTTTCTTCGGTACAGACCAACAAGCAGGTTTATTTGTTGAAAGCATGGAAGGTCTTTCAAAAGAAATATTGGAAAGACAGGTTGGTCGGAATTTCAAACGAATTTCCCCTTGTCTACTTAGTCCACGTTATGTGTCATTTTTGGTTAGAAAGAATTGGGTTCATGCTGAGAAAGTTAACAGAGGCATGCAACATCTGATAGAAGCGGGGTTGAGAAAGAAAATCAAACAAATATTTTGTAAAAATGAACCTTTTTTTCGAGGAAGTGTACGTATCTGTGGCAATTTCCAATCTAAGGCGTCTCACGAACCAATAGATCCTGTAGGGTTGAAGTCACTCAAAGAAGCATTCGGGATATTGGGAATAGGTATCTCCGTTGCTTCTGTTTCTCTCCTTGTTGAGAATGGCTACATTTTCCGACGCTTTTCCTCTTTTTTATTTCGGGGAATCATATATATTATAGCTGTAACCACCCAAAATTTCTTGAATTGTGTGATTCTATTACTTCCTCGTAAATTATGTAATTTAATTACGAGACCAACCACTCAGCGATTTTCCATAAAAATGGATACTAATTGAAGGAGAGACTACGCTCATCTAGTTTTATCAACTAGGGGACATTCAGTGCCCCGAAATGCAGAAATAAAAGAAACTCGAGTAATGTGTTAAAGGAGTGTTCACCAATGCGTAAATGTAGGGTAAAGCAACTTGGAAACCTTGTTGAGTGCAAATTAGAACGATTAAGTGGTGAGAATGTGTAGCGGATAGCAAACTGAAGCCAAAATATATATTTTGTTAAATTTGTGAGTACACATTACTTTAAAAATCTTTTCATTTCTAGGTTTACCAACATTCGACGTGTTAGAGGGGTAAAAACGTATGGATACTAATTGAAGGGAAAACTACGCTAACCTAGTTTCTATCAACTGGGAGACATTCAGTGCTGCGAAATGCAGACACTAAAGGATACTCGAGTAAGATCTCAAAGGAGTGTTCACTATTGAGTAAATGTAGGGTAGAACAGCTTGGAGACTTTCTTGAGTGCAAATTAGAACCATTAAGTGCTGAGAATGCGTAGCGGATAGAAAACTTAACCCTACAGTGGTCGCGCTCAAAATTGGAACACGAGTAGTCGCGCGGATTACAGTTGAAATCCATTTTATGAGAATTCTTATTAACAGTATTTTACATACAACTTGTCTTTTGACTCAAATATAAACGAATAATAGTATTTAAAACACTGACAAGTAAGAAAATACTATTAAATTTATTAGAACGTTGCTATTATGCAAGTGATATAAAACGCCACACATAATTCGATGTATCATGTATTTAGAAATATATATAAATATATAAGTGTACATGTTTGTTTTTGAAAAGTCTTGTACTCTATATGTTTTGAGCACTTGCTGTACTTTGCAATTTGACTATTAAAGAACACTTTCACAGAATTGTTTAAATATTTGGATCCTGTATTCTGAACGTGATTCAATGTCACCAGATGAATATCTCACACGTTTTCATGTGTTCTAATTACATCTAGTGTACACTATTTACGAAGTACTGTCGACTGCTATTATTTCGTTGAGGTCCACAGATATAACAACGTCCCACGTTGCCCTTTGGTGAACCTGCACACCCCTCGGTCCATTCTCGGATTTCCAACAAAAGTCTGCCACGTGTTCTTATTGCTGTTGTTACAGTGTTTCTCTCTATGGTTTTTTTTCCTGATTTCATAAGGGACAAAGTAAAATCCTTTAGAAATTTCCTTCTAGTCAACCTTTCTTCACTGCTGTTCTTTGCATATACATTTTCAGCATTGATTGCAGCGACATTACTGATGTCTGCGTAAGTCAGAAACTGAACCGCGAGTGGGCGAACGGATTACTATTGTAATCCAAGCTGTTTCCGGCACTTATCGCTCGGACAGCGGTTATCACTCATCACGCATCACATTTCGCTATAATTAAATAGCTGAGGCCTTCTACAAAAGGTACTGAAAAGTCCATGCCTAAAGTTTGTCAAGTCTCGCTGTAAACAGCGAATGAATATGTAATACAATAGTAATCCACGCGACCTCTGAAGGGTTAAGTCAAGTGAGGTTAAGTCAATAATGGTTTTGTTGAATATCTGACTACGCTTTTCATTCATAATATTTTTTATTTTTAGCTTTACATGCATACAACGATTCGAGGGAGGAAATTTTATTTCAAATTCATAAGCAATAGATTTTTACTGTTTTACTACAAAACCGTAGATTTGTCCCAAAAAATCAAATTTATTTCTGAACTACCAGTATCCAGAACTATCAGCAGTAGAGAAGTACAGGTTGTATTGGTGGTCTTTTCTTTGGCGCACTCTGTATTTTCGAGAATTGCAAAAAAGTTCTGAAGCGCAAATTTGAATTCCGCGCGCTGTTTCACGCGTAGTCGGTTTGGAAAATGGCCACACAGTTGTTTCAAAATATTTCAAATTAATCTTATTTTTGTTGGTCATGACTATTGTATTTGAAGTACATAATATTCTTATGATCGAAAGTAGATTGCAGGAAGACAATAATATTTAACTTAAAACTAACCAACACGTTTCTTTACTTTAAAATGTTTTCAGTGCTCATTCAAATATATACAAGCTCACTTAAATGTAATGAAGGGAACCTAGTGTTAAATTATGGTGGCTATTCTGTCTATGGGCTGAAAATACTGTAACAGTGAAACTTGTTGGTGTTTGTTCAGTTGCAAAAATTAGGAATGGCCACTGTCCCATACAATCGAAAAATAATATTAGACTATTTAAAGTGGTAGCTGAGTGTTAGTAAGAAAAAATTGCATAATTTCAATATTAAGTAGTAATTTACTGTGGCGGCACTTTCGAATCGACGGAATTATTGTAATGAGATTATGACATTTTGAGAAACTACGGTCACTGAATGCAGCCTTTGTAAGACGCCACTCGTCCGGGGGACTTCCCTTCTCAGCGACCCGCGAAAGATTTACGACAGGCAGCTGTCTGCCTGGCCCTCGGTGTACCCTCGCCACCCCGACACCACAGGCGTCCTATAAACAAAACCCCCTGACCTGCGCTCGCCCCAGCGAGAGGGTGCCTTTTAGCCAATGTTTATCATTAGAAATAACTTTCAAAATTACGAACTCTGACAGATTCCTCACACGTGCACGCACCCAGCGTGAGAGAGAGACAGAACATTTTAATCTTGTGGAAATATCCAGAGATCCTCGCATGGTGATTGGGCGAGAGAAATTTAGAACGTAGTATGCTTTGGCCAATTAGAATTATTGGAACATTGGGAGGGAGCGTTTTTCTTAAGAAGGGGTAACATGGGGAGGGGGGAGGCGAGCTCTGCGGCGCTGCGCGAAGACGCGAACAAGGAGATTGGAAAAAGACGTCAAAGTGTTATGACGTAAATTTTGTGATAGAAAAGAGCACCACGGGTCGCGAAGTGGACTGGTGTTCTGGGAATGAGGCTGACCGCCGAGGCGATTGCTTTGCGTAAGGTTGCTCAAGGGACAGTAGCAGATCTTATCCAATCGCGGTGAACAATTGTGAGCGTTCACGAACATTAATCCGACGTAATCGCGAAGCGTCACATATTTGTGTATCGGGGTCAGTCACCCACGTGTTTGCGGCCCTCTGCTTCTGTCTGGGCCGGACCAATGCGTCACGCGAGGTATCTTGTGAACGAGCGGAGGAGACGGTCGATCCAAGACGGCGGGGCTACCATTGACCTGCCAGCCTGCCCAGGAAACCTCGCCCCCATCAGCTGTCTCCAGGCGCCCTAGAGAGGGGCCATTGACCTGCCTGCCGGCCCTTCCCAGCAGCCTGCGAGAGATCAACTCGCAATCACTATATTGTGTATGCCCTAGACCCACGCAATTGGGTACATAACCAAGAAAATGCTCTTCAAGCAGACTTGTAACATTTTTTAATTTTTTATTTGTGTTAATGTCAGCGAGGCCGCGCATGGCCCAAATTATGTTTAATTTTAAGGATTTCATTTAACAAGTTGAGCTCAACGGGTAGGGTGATAGTCATTTCTTCACCCAGTTTCTTTTTTTTTCATGTAACTTCCCTGGTTTTGGACCAGAAATAAACCTGTCGTTAAATTCTGAATTATTATTGCAACATCCTTCCTCCTCCACGCATTCTCAACTTATAGAACTGGATGGCGCCCAACCGATCGAGCTCTGCCGGGCCCGTCGTACGTTCGAGAAAATGTCTGCCGGTTACATTACAATAATGCGAGAAAGCATGTACTATTTCATCTACTTTAGTTTCGTTTGTGTCTGATAAAAAATTGAAAAACTTTCAAATATATTTATTTAGAGAGCCAGCTTTCGTTGGGCTTGCGGCCATCATCAGTCTAAAATTATAAAAAAATAAAATAGAAATAAAATACCAAGTAAATACAAAATAAGACAAAGTGGGGGATTAAGGTAAATAATAGTTACATTTAAAATTATAATAACTAGCAAATTAAATTACAATGTATAAAATGCAAAGAGAGATTAAAATAAATAATAGATATATTTTAAATTATAATTATTACAGACCAATAGCAAATAAAATTGCCAAATATGAAATGTAACTAAGGGGATAAATGTAGATAATAGTTACAGTTAACGTTTTAGCACTTACCGACCAAGAGCTATTTCAATTACGAGATAGGAAGTACAAATAAAACAAATTACACATTATGAAACTGCAGAAGATACAAAAAAATGGATAATAGTAATAATAAATAAAAACAATATCAAATTACAATACAAAAGGTGGAAAAAAATACATTGAGCCGCTTTGTTTACCTCGCTGCGTATGGCAAAAGTCAGGAGACTGTACCCAGGGGGCATATGACACGGGGTTTTTATAGCTTTCTGGAGCTCCGGCGACGTTTCGGTGGAGGGGTGTTTTGTGCCTTCTTGAAAATGTCTCAGGAGGCGGGGGGGGGAGCAGTTTGTTGGGGAGGGATGCGTAAAATTATTAGCAGAGGGAACAGAGGGATATTAGTTTGATGGTTGAGGAGAGCTTCAGATGTTTGCGTGGCTTCAAAAATGTGAAAGATTTCTTATGCGCTTCTCTTCTAGAATATATTTTCTATTTCAAGAATTTTAATACCCGAGTCGGATTGAAAAATGTGTCCAGTATTTATAAGATGTGTACAAAGTGTGATCTATTTGTATTGTGTTTCCCTGCATGAACATGTTCTTTATCTCTGGCAATGCAGCTTCCGCCCGTCTGGCCTGTGTATTTAGCTTCGCCATGAGTGAGGTGGTGTTGCGAGGTTAGAGTAGATGTTTAAAGAATTAGTGTGTGGCAAAGTAAACGTGCCTTTGTGAAGAATATGAGCTACCTTTTGTGATATTTTTCCAAAGAACGGAATAAAAACAAATTTTGATGGTTTCTGGATGTGTGGAGTGAGGCTTTGGTATGTTTTCAGTTTCTTTTCTTATTTAATTAGCGACGTAGTAGGTCAACTTTCATTGTCAACGAGAGTAGCAATGTAACCGTCAGCACTAGCTATGTATTTAATGGTGTGTTTCTTTTTGAAAATTGTCTTGAAATAAGTGAAGGCTAATGCTTTGAATCATGGAACGGAAAGTCGCGTGTTTGTGGGCAGATGGATATTGGGATGTGTTGTGGATGACAGTGTCTGTGTGTATGAGCTTTATAAAAACATTGAAGATGTGTTTGTTGTTTGCCCTAGAGATGGTTAGGTCTAAGAAATTATTGATTAGTTTTCATTTTCTAGTTCCGTAGTGAATTGTATCTCCCATTGTATAACTCTGTCATTTGATGGCTGCAACCCGATGCATAATAATACTCATCACGATACAGATTTCATTATGATACAGTTTCTTGAGCAATAACAGAGCAGTTTACAAACCAAGTACTGACACTTCATCAATCATTGAGAATCCTTCTAGTAAATGTTTTGTTCGATTGTGTACATTATAATTGCATTTAATATTATATTATGTTTATCAGTTTTAATTTCTTTTATTATGAGTAATTTGTAAGTGAAATATTATTTAAAATCGATTGTATCTTAATTTCACTTTGATCCCATTTGACTTTGCATAGCGGTAGTGGTAGTGGTAGAGGAAACATTTGACTGACGTTAAGATCAGAACTCAAGTTATTGTGTGTTATATGTTGCTGCCGTGTGTTTGTCTTTTAAAACCAGACAATTCTTTAGTTTGAAATGTCTAGTGAATCAGAGGAGTTGGCACCTCCAGAAATAAGAGGAAAAGCGAAAATGGTGACTTCGGAATTATTGCCGCAACTTTTGTATCCTCTCGCAGGTGCAAAGTCACCTGCGGCAGGTAGAGTAACTGTCCGCTCGGTGGTCTTGGCTGAATCCTGCATGTCAACTATCATGAAACGATTCAATGTAAAAGTTTAACTTATAAAAGTCGTAGAAAAAGTACGGTATGAAACTCGATGTAATGGGTATTAATACATTTGTGTGAAGTTTACGATACTCGTGTATTAATACCCCTCATTACACTAACGTAACTCAAACGTAACATTTCTGTACCGCGTCTGGAAAAAATTTACTTTTCCACCTACTTCTTCCTCCTTTTCTTAGCTTTTTCTTCCTTCCCTTTCCTTCACAGTCTTCCCCATTTATGTCTTTACGACCCTTTCCCCAAAACGCCTCATCTTTTCACCTTCACTACTATCCATACCATATTCTTCTATATTAATGTTTGGCCATAAGCCGCCATCCTGATTGAGGTTTTTCTGGGTTTACTCAATTGCTTAAGGCGTACGCCGGGATGGCCCCTTGCTTTGCACTCCCAGTCATAAATATACAGTTTGTCCCCCTTTAATCTCTCTCCTTTCTTCTTTCTCGTTCGCATTTTCTACTTCATTTTCTGTTGCGGCGATTTGCGAGAGTTTATATCGCGCGCCAATTCGGCAGCGCGGGACGCCGGCTACGGAAGGCAGCAGGGCCACGAACCGGCGCGAAGACCGCCCAATGAGGAGTGAGCGGCCGGCGAGCGGATCTGCAGGCCCGAGGCGAATCTGCGACGCGGAGCGCTTCTTAACGGGCCGCACCGGCCGGAGGGGCACTCAGTGGTGAAGTGCGATTCTGGAAGCGAAGTAGTGACTGTGACCCTAGTGCGAACTCTGCGACGTAATTGGTATTCTCTCTCCGGCGATTTTGGACGACAGTGCGCGACTTTTGGGACATCTACTGGATTTTGGAACACCACTGCTTTGTATAACGGACTACGCTTTTGGATACTTGTAAACTAGATCACGCCTGTAAAAGTTGAACAAATAAATTGTTATTGTTGACTTGTGTGTTTTCACGTACATAACAACTGGCGACGAGGAAGAAGGAAGATGGCAAAACAAACGGCGCAATCCGAGTTGGTGCAGGCACTGCAGTTCATGCAGCAGCAACAGCAACAATTCATGCAGAGCGTGGTGGAGTTACAAGCCAAGCAGTATAGAGACCAGTTGGAGGCAATAAAAGCGGTGAGTCGAAGTAGAGGCGAGCTTGCGCCGATACCGTTCGCGCCATTTAAACCGCAAGTAGAAAGTTGGTTTGACTATGTGGAAAGGTTGGAGCAACATTGGGTTTTCTGTGGTGTGACGGAAGAAGAACGAAAACGGGCAGCTTTTTTGAGTAGTGTAGGCTGCGAGGTTAATAGTTTATTAAAGAAATTGTGCACGGGACAAGTAGTAGCAGAACTGTCGTGGGCAGAAATAAAAGAGTTATTAGATAAGCATTACGAAAGGAAACCGCATGTAGTGGCAGCGAGATACGCATTTTTTCAATGCAGGAAAAAAGAGTCGGACACACATGCCGAGTGGATCACTGAACTGAACGGGTTAGCAAAAAATTGTGAGTTCAAGTGTCAGGCAAAGAACTGTAAGATGTCGTATGCAGAAACTCTGATAAGGGATGTGGTAATTTTGCACACACCCGAAGATAAAATCAGGATGCAAGCGCTGAATAGTAGCGACCCGTCACTAGCAGAAATTCAAAAACTGGCCACGACATTTGAAGTAACGTCACAGACTGCGAAGCAAATAGCCGCCGGCAGCCAGGTGTGCGAGGCGGTGGCGCGGCGGCGCGAAGGCCAAGGCAGCGCTGATAAGAGGCTCGAGCGCAAGATAAGGGCTCGGCCGCAGCGAAGCCGTTCGCCGCCGTTATCGAGTTCATCAGCGGACTCGGAGGACGCGACACGTAATCGCAGGTACAAAGATAAGCAATGCAGGTACAGCAGTGGTAGTGACTCAAGCGTCAAGAGAACAGCAGATAAAAACATCAGGAAGTCTTGCAGAAATTGCGGCAAGTTTCACGAAAGATGGCAGTGCAGGTTTAGACAGGCACAGTGTTTCCGGTGCGGGAAATTAGGGCATATTAGAGAGGTATGTGTGTTAGCTAATCAGGAGAGGCGTGAAAGGAGAAAATGGAGAGAGGAAGAAGAAATGGAAGTGGAGGTAGTAAACCAATTACTGAGTGGTAAAGGGCAAGAGAGACTAATGTTGAAGCTTCAGTTAGGAAAAAGTGAAGTGAGGTTTTTAGTAGACTCAGGTGCTACGGTAACACTGATTAATCTGGATACGTATAGGAAACTTGGAAATCCGCAGTTGGAGAAAGTGGGCAAGCCGGTGTTTGGTTTCGGTAGAGACCCAATTAAGGTGTTAGGTAAAGTGAAAGTGCCAGTGGTGTATAGAAGCAAAAAAGCAGAGTTAGAAGTGATTGTTGTAGACAGATACGACGTGGTGAACATACTAGGGTTGAATAGTTTTGAGAAAATCGGACTAGGTGTGTGTGACAACGTATGTATGTTAGAACAACAAAAAGTGTCCACACTAGTAAATGAGCTAAAGGAAAACTTCGGCGAGGTTTTTGAGCCAGGTTTGGGAGAATGTAGAAACTTTAAAGCAGAGTTGGTATTAAAAGAAAATTACAAACCGAGATTCTATAAGGCTCGTCCAGTACCATGGGCAATGAGAGAGAAGGTAGAAAACGAAATTAGAAGGCTGGAACAGGAAAATATTATCACAAAGGTTACAACAAGTAAGTGGGCTACGCCTTTGGTGGTAGTATCGAAGAATAATGGCGGCATTCGCCTGTGCGGAGACTTTAAAAGTACCGTGAATGACCAGTTGCAAATCGAGCAGTATCCAATCCCGAAGCCAGAAGATTTGTTTCACAAGCTAGCGGGTGGACAACAATTTACAAAAATTGACCTAAAAGATGCATATTTACAGATACCCCTGGATGATAAGGCAAAGGAGGTATTAGTAGTGAACACGCAGTTGGGGCTGTTTAGGTACAACAGGTTGCCATTTGGGGTCGCCTCAGCAGCGGCGATTTTCCAGCGCGCGTTAGAGCAGATTACGTCACAAGTTGACGGATGTATTAACTATCTAGACGACATAATCGTGACAGGCAAGACGACGGAAGAACACGTCGCTCATTTGAAAGACTTATTAGCATTATTAAGAGAATGGGGATTTAAAGTAAACTTGGAGAAGTGCGAGTTTTTTAAGAGTGAGGTGATTTTTCTCGGGCACGAGTTGACTGCGTCAGGGATTAGGCCAACACAGCAGCACATTGAGGCGATTAAAAATCTCCCAGCGCCCAAAAACGTGAAGGAGCTGCAAGCTCTGGTGGGAAAAGTCAACTACTATAACAAATTTATAAAGAATTTTTCTTCGGTGGCGGCGCCTTTAAATGCACTGAGGAAAAAGGCGTGAAGTTTGTATGGTCTCCGGAGTGCGAGGAAGCCCTGAAGAAACTGAAGAAGGCGATAGTAGAAGCAACGCAGCTGAACCACTATGTTCCAGGCAGAGTGACGACGATAGCGACAGATGCCTCAGATTATGGTGTGGGGGCGGTCCTATCACAGAAGGACGAAGAGGGAGTGGAACGCCCCATCGCCTTTGCTTCGAAGTCGTTGAACAAGCATCAAAAAAACTACTCGCAGGTGGAAAAGGAGGCGTTGGCAGTCCTTTTTGGGGTAAAAAAGTTCAACGAGTACGTGTACGGATCAAAATTCCACATCATCACGGATCACAAGCCGCTGGTCCAGCTGTTTCACATGGGCAGGAAGTTGCCGGAAGGCATGGCGAAGAAGCTCCAGCGGTGGGCCCTCTTTCTAACAGATTACAACTATCAAATACACTACAGGCCGACGTCACAACATGCAAACGCGGACGCACTCTCCAGGCTGCCAGCGGGGCCAGACGTCGAGTTCGACGAAGCGGAAGAGGTGTGCCAACAGGTCGATGTGGAAGACTGGCAAGTCCTGCAGGAGTTCCCGATAACAGCAGCAACAATCGCGGCAGCGACAGATCAGGACAGCGAACTCAGGCAAGTCAGGGACTTTGTCAGGAAAGGGTGGCCGACTAGGATGCTAAGAAGTAATGCTAGCTGGTACGGGAAGAAAGACAGTTTATCGGTTAAGTCAGGAGTGCTATTATTGGGAAGTGAGCAGGGTACTAGGGTGGTGATACCCAAAGCACTAAGACGTCAAGTGTTGGAACTATTACATCAGGGACATTGGGGAATTGTAAACACAAAGCAGCTAGCCAGGAGACACTGTTTCTGGAAGGAAATGAATCAGGACATAGAGGAAATGATCAAGAGGTGCAACGCGTGCCAGATGCACCAATCGGCACCACGCCAGGATTGGCATGCCTGGCCCAAGCCCGAGACGCCATGGGAAAGGGTCCATGTCGACTTCGCGGGCCCATTCTGGGGAAAAATGTGGTTGTTAGTCGTTGACGCGCTATCTAACTTCCCCTACATTGTGGAGATGGGAACAACCACAGCGGGAGCCACAATAGACGTGTTGGAGAGGATCTTCGTCACGGAGGGTCTACCGCAGACGTTAGTATCGGACAACGGGCCCCAATTCATTTCTGATGAATTTTTCCAGTTTTGCAGGACTAATGGAATCAAGCACGTATTCGCACCACCTTTCCACCCCCAATCTAACGGGGAAGTCGAGAGGTGTGTGCGGACTTTTAAGACCGCAATGAGGAAAGCGAAAGAGGCGGGAACCACGAGGAGCAGAGCGCTCCTGAGGGTCCTGGCTACGTACAGGACGCTGCCTGGACCAGAGGGGAAGAGCCCGGCGGAGATTCTCCATGGCAGACAACATAGAACGTTGCTGTCGCTACTTAAACCAGGTAGCCAAGGGAAGGAAGGTACGGTGGAACACAAATTTCAGGTAGGAGACAGAGTCTATTGTTCTACCTTTAAGAAGGAGCCGGCCTGGTGGCCAGGGATAATTATTGGATTTAGAGGGAGCAAGGTGTACGAGGTGCAGCTATTGAGCAAGGTGGTAGTAAGGCACCAGGGGCAGATACGCCCAAGATATTCTTTGGAGCCAGTAGATAGGATGGGCAGGAGGTCAGAGGAAGAAAAGAGGGAGAGAGCTTTACGTGACCTGATAGAATTGGAACGTTTGCAGGAACCAACAGTGGAGCCGCCGACACCACCAGAAGAGACACCAGAGGCGCCGAGGCGGAGGTCAAGGCGTCGCGTGCGGTTCGCACCGTACACGACGCATTCAAGAGGGGAGGGTGTTGCGGCGATATGCGAGAGTTTATATCGCGCGCCAATTCGGCAGCGCGGGACGCCGGCTACGGAAGGCAGCAGGGCCACGAACCGGCGCGAAGACCGCCCAATGAGGAGTGAGCGGCCGGCGAGCGGATCTACAGGCCCGAGGCGAATCTGCGACGCGGAGCGCTTCTTAACGGGCCGCACCGGCCGGAGGGGCACTCAGTGGTGAAGTGCGATTCTGGAAGCGAAGTAGTGACTGTGACCCTAGTGCGAACTCTGCGACGTAATTGGTATTCTCTCTCCGGCGATTTTGGACGACAGTGCGCGACTTTTGGGACATCTACTGGATTTTGGAACACCACTGCTTTGTATAACGGACTACGCTTTTGGATACTTGTAAACTACATCACGCCTGTAAAAGTTGAACAAATAAATTGTTATTGTTGACTTGTGTGTTTTCACGTACATAACATTTTCATTTATGATTCCCATCTCTCATTTTTGTCTTTTGTTCCATTTCTATACCATAATGCTGTTCGGCCCTAAGCCGCCATTCTGATTGAGGTTTTCTGGGTTTACTCAATCGCTTAAGGCGTATGCCGGGATGGTCCCTAGTTTTGCACTCCCAGACGTAAATGTACAGATTTCCCTCCCCTCTTATATGTTACTACTCTGTACCAATGTAGACTCAGTGGTTAGGCGGAAGAGCAGGCCCTATGGCCTGAGCCTCGCCATTAATAAAGACATTATTATTATTATTATGGATGAGGGTCTGGAGTTAAGAAACTCGACGAAGCGGATGAGTTGTCTTTCACTGGTCCATGGAGTTAAAATCGTCATCAACGTAGCGGTACTAGTGCGTTTAATTAGGAACAAGGGGATGTTGTATCTCAAAAAAGTGTGTTTCAAAATTGTTCATGAAAACGTCTGCAAAGAGGGGTAACTGGTTAGCCCATTGAAAGACCAGAGTTTTGTTTGTAGCAGTTATTGAACAAAAAGTAGTTAGTGTCAATGCAGAGTTAGATCAAATTGTATAGTTCTGGTCAAATTGGTACGGGACATGTAGCTTTCCAGGGATGTTTTGTTAGCATTGGCCGGTATGTGTATGTCCTAAAGTTTGGTCAGAAGTTTGGTCAGAAGTTTGGTCAGAAATATCTCTGTCTAGTGAAGGAAGGAAGGGAGTCTTTAAGTTCAGTTCTCAACTTAACAAGAAGTTTACTCGTGGGGTCCTTAGGAATTTTTTCGATGTTTTCATCATTCAGAAATTCGTTTATTTTGTCATTGTAATCTTGGGTGTCGCGTATGACAATCGGGTTCCTACTTTCAGCTTCTGTAATTGTCAAGTTGTTTTCTGTGGCTTATTTGAGAAGCTGTTTGGCAGTAATTTCGTAGTGTGTATTTTACTATGCGAAGTTATGATTTTGTCACGGGAAAGACACTCGCGATATCGTATTCAGCTTCAAGAATGTTGTTTGAGGTGGGAATGTTTGTGTCTGTCTGAATACATAATTGTTTAAGTTTAGTGCTATTGAACTGAGAAGGAGGACAATGCTTGAGGTCTTTTTCTAAAAGTAAATGTTCACTATTGGATAGTGTTTTAGAAGATATATTGATTACTTTGGAATGGAAGAATTGCATTAAAGTGAGGGAGGGAGCATGTGGACTGATGTAGTTGTGAGAGCGAGTCGGTTCAACTTACGTGATTGTAAGAATTTCTTCTTTTCTCATAGAGCGAAGACACATTATCGAATAGAAAGCTGGAGTATAGCCTACGCAACGGGGTGTAGTCTTTATGCCGACTCCCCTCGAATCCAATTGAAAACCAGTGAAACGTTGTCTCGCGCTGAATAATATTTGTATCTTTTGCAATTTCATAATGTGTGTTTTTCATTATTTGGATTTTATATTTTGTGATTTGAATTGGTACTAGTCTGTAACTATTAAAATGTTAAGTGTATCTATTATCTATATGAATCCCTTCATTGCTTTTCGTAATTTGCAATTTTATTTTGCTATTGGGCTGTAATAACTATAATTTTAAATGTATTTATTGATGATATTAATCCCCCTTTGCAATTTATATTTTGTAATTTCATTTTCTACAACTCTCTATATTAATATCCACCTTTTTTATATTGTCTAATTTATTTTTCAAATTAATATTTTAAATTTAACTATTATTTATAATAATACCCCTTTGACCTGTTGTCTTTACTTGGTACTTTATTTATATTTTTTTTTTTTTGCTTTATCTTTGTATACTGAAGATTGCAGCAAATCTATCGAAAGCACGCTCTCTAAATAAATATACAAAGTTGACGGAAATGACTTCCTTTATTTCTTCATTCTACTTTTAATTCTCTGTGTAGTTCATTGTTTATGAACCACGGAGCTTCAAAAATTTTTCTGAGACACTTATTTTTGAATAATTTTCAGTTTTGCAATGTGGCTATAGACTACTTTTATCCAAACGGTGCTTTCGTAGGTTAGTCAGGAACTGACTATTGATTTGTACATTATTTTACAGCATTCAATGATAAATGTAGATTTATGACATAGAATGGAATAGAGTTTTATAATTTTTGAGTGTGTTTTGTTTACTGTATTTCTAATATGTGCTTTCCGGATTAATTTTGTAACCACTAAGAGTGCTAGGTTCTTAAATGGGGTTTGGTTTGGTAGCAATGGGATGGAAGTGTTTTGGATAGTAAAGCGGGGTTAATTATTGTGAGTCTACGTTTTTGTTAGTGTGTTAACAACAACTTAAGAATTCTTGTTTTCTGTTTTTTGTATTGTCTAAGAATTAAATGGTGACATGAATAAATATTTTAAATGCAATGACTAGTGCAATTTTCAGTTATTTTATGTCTATATTTAAATGAAAATATGTCATAAAAGAAATGTATAATGTCACATTTCTAAGGTAAAGAAAAATAAATGTTTTTTCTCAAAGCTCACAGGTGTAATATAAGTGTGATTAACAACCTATTTTATACAGTTAAATATATGTATAAAATAGGAGTTTCAAAATATGTATAATGTTTTCGAGTTGTTTTCTGCGGGCATTTGCAACCAAAACACGAAATGAGTTGAGAAATGAGTTGTCTTCCAGCGCGGTAATCTCTGAATCTACTGAACCAATGCTGATGAAACTTTTGTGCTAGCATCCTTTAAAGGCCTGGAGTACTATAGGCTATGATTTACAAACATAAACGGTAATATATTTTCAAAATATATTACTTTTCTGAGCATTTTTCGCCTAGCCTTACATCACAGATTCAAGAGTGCATCAATGTCAATAGTTAAGCTGCGCGCCACCAGAGGATGACGTCTGAGATGTACTACTGATTTCATCAATGTTCTGAATTATTGCAAAATTCATAAGAGTTTGAATAAGGTTATGTAATGTCCCTGTGTGAATATTTGAAAGAAAGATAAAGTGGTAAATAATGTCAATGCTCATGTATTTCCCTTTGTCCGTGTTATATACTAAGTGGCAAGATATCTTTGTGAGTTTGAAAGTGTTTAATAATTGAGGTAGGTAGAGAGAATAAAAAGTACAATAATATACAGTAGGCAGAATATACAGTAACGTAGTACAATGTACAATATACACATATCGTATACAATCTAAACGTCTTTTACAGAAATTTGTGACAACTGAATTGTTTGACTGAACGACTGTCACAATTGTCAAAACATATTACAAATGCCAAGAGATGGGCAGTCTACTAAAAGTTTGAATCGGTTACTCAGAGGGAAGATCGACTTGCTGAAGTACTTACTCACCCCATTGAAAACAATACTGCAAGAAGGGGAGAAATGTGAATAATTCTCTAAGTAGTAGGGCAGCTGTTCATTAAGACTCCCAATTAGACTATTTACACAGTTCTTAGGTTCAAAATGGTAAAATGGAAAATGTGTATATGTTTTCAGTCCATTCAGTAAATTTTTTCTTCAATATGCGAAGGCAGTTTGAACAGTGGTGTGTAATTTAGGAATGATCTTTTACATATTAAGACTAATCTGTACAATTGTTTGTCATATTAATTGAAGTTGTACTTTTTTCTTCTACATGCCAAGAAATTTAGTGCAGTGGTTGGTAATTCAGCTATGGTCATTACAATATTAAGACTAATATGTGCAGTTGTTTTGCTAGTCACTGGCTACTAATGAATGAATGAATGAATTCATATATATTTTTCAATAAATAATTGTAAAAAATTAATTTATCTAAAAATATTTTGTCTAAGCAAATCTGGGAGTCCTTTGTTTCTATTTTTCAGTATTCATGTTCATATTGGTAAGATGGAAAATGTTTGTATGCTTTCAGACCACCCAGTAAAAGTTTTTCTTCAATAACTTCATTTACATATTAAGACTAATCTGCGCTATTGTTTTGCATATCAATGGCTGCCAATGAATGATTTCATTCATATTGTTCCATAAAATTAATAAAAACTTAATTTATCTAAAAAAGTTTGTCTGAGCAAATATATAAATCTGGGAGTTCTTGGTTCCTATTATTCAGCTCACCTGCACAAATTGGAAAAATGGAAAATAATTTATGATTTTGTAAACCTAGTAAAAGTTTTTCTTCAATATGGGATGAATATCTGTGCAGTGGTATGTAATTTAGGAATGACCATTTACATATTAAGACTAATCTGTAGAGTTGTTGGCATATCAATTGCTGTTGTACTTTTTTATTCTATATGTGAAGAAGTTTAATGCAGTGGATGATAATTATAGAATGATCATTTATTTATTAAGACTAATATGTGCTTTAGTTATGCATAAAAATTGCTCCCAATATTTGAATTCGTCCATGCTTTTCTATAAAAAATTGGCAGAAACTAATTTATCTAACAAAAAGTTTGTCTGAACAAATAAATAAATCTGGGAGTTCTTGGTTTCTATTATTCAGCTTTCCTGCACAAATTGGAAAAATGGAAATTAATTTATGATTTTGTAAACCCAGTAAAAGTTTTTCTTCAATATGAAATGAATTTCTGTGCAGTGGTATGTAATTTAGGAATGATCATTTACATATTAAGACTAATCGGTAAAGTTGTTTTGCATATCAGTTGCGCCCAATGAATGAGTTCATTTATATATTTCTAAAAAATAAGCAAAAATTAATTGGTCTAAAAATATTTTTGTCTAAGCAAATAATATGTGGGAGTCTTTGGTTTCTATTCATATTTCAGGATCCATAATCTCTATCACTTGAGATAAAATAACGATGCTAATACTGTTTTGCTATGTGGCTCACTGTATTGTCAATTTATTATTTACACATAATGTAATGTTGGGGGATCATTAGTTTTCTATTGTATCAGTCGTATGATGAATTGATTTATCTGAACAAAGTTTTATACTACGTGTTACTGTCACACTGGACATTAAACATATATATTTTTGTCTTTAGATTTATAAAAACTGGTAATTATGTTTCAGAATAGATACAAGTATTTTCATTTATTTTTATGATTATGAATCAATTACGTTATGACATCTATAACTATTACTCCGGATCCACCTACTACCGTACTCGTGCATGAACTTGCGCATGTTATACTCAGCTTAAAACAGTAAGTGCCTTAAAGGTCACGAGTTGACAGATCAATTTCAAAACTTTTTTATGAATACAATAGAAGAAAAAATATAAAAAATAGGATAAGTTTTACAACGTGACAGTTTTGATAGTGTTGGAATACAACTCCACAAAAATGTTATATGTGAGTACAAGTATTTTATTTTGTAGTTTGGATATGTTAGCTTGGTTAGATCAGTTAGATTTGTTTAGAATCTGGAACTTCAAATAAGAACAATGTCATTATTTGTTGAAAAATGAGCGAGGTAATCTGGAAATTTCCAAATGGGGGTCAAGAGAAGACAGCTATCGTGGCGTGGCCGGGCAGAGCATGGCAGGGAGTAGGGCGGAGAAGGGATTCAATGGAAGGGATAGACATAGGTCCCGCTGCAGGGCATGAAAAGATTGAATTCCTCTTCCTGTATAATAATTCCTGTAATAAATGCCCGAGCAACCCCGGGTACTTCAGCTAGTAATACATAAAAGTCAATTTGAACTTTCATATCATAAAGTTCAATTGTTAGTGGAGAGTCAGAGATATCAAAACAATTGAGTGACGTTAGTATCGTATCAATATTTATACGATGGTAACATTAGACAAACACAAATTGTCTACGGTAAAATGTCACTTGAAATGTAAACGTCTCTTTGATGTGTATATGTTGAAATGCTGTGATGTGTAAACGTCTCTTTGTTGTGTGTTTGTGACTCATTTATACTCGACATAACTCCCATAAGGCGACGGTTAAATTTAGGCAGAAGAACCCGAAATGCAACGAATTAAATTAATTATCAATCTAATCGTACTGCCCAGGAACGTGAAGATCGCAATGAACGTGAAATAATTCGGGTAAGACAGATCCATGAAGTGCGACATTCGACTAGTAATGGTGTAAGTTGGTAAATCCCGAGTTTAGGGTGGCACGGTTCCTTTGATTCACTGATTCGGTTCATTAGAAAGGAATCGACTCCATGAACTGAATCCTTGTTTATACGTAGAAGTCGCATGTAGTTAAGTTCATGATGTTACAGCAATAAATATAATTATTTAAAATAAAGGTAGATCGGGAGAATAGCTACATCACTGCTCCAAAGCCCCCTGTACGTATAAATCTCCGTAGCAACGTACTCTCATTAAATGAACTGATTATTCGTATTTTTCACGCTACAAATTTAATTTTATAACCTACACAATTCTTTAACCAACGCAATTTTTTCACCAAGTGGTCCGCGACGTGCTACCGCACGTCGCTACCCGCGGATCCAACGTGCTACGTTCGCGAGGGCCTTCCGGCCCTCGCTCTCGAGACCTGGTTCGCGCCTCCGCTGTCGCTGCTGCGCTCACACTGTATTATATACCTCCCTCACTTTTAAGAGAATTTTTTTAAAGGGAACACTCACTTTTAAGAAAATTCATACCTTCCATCTCAGTAGGCACACAAACCTATTGGAAGATTTGAAATGCGAAAATACACACAATTCCACGCCAATAAATTATCATGTGTCTTCTTCTCATTTAACATTGAACATATATAATTAAGTTGTTATAGTGAACCGCGCAACTATAATCATAGGAATCGCGAGAAATAATGAATCATAAAAGGAACCAAAGGAACCGTGCCACCCTAAACACGGGATCAACCGTGTAAGTTTGAATCGAGCTGCTTTCTGTTACTATGTGTCAGTTGATTACAGTGCCTACAACTGTGTTGCTATTGGACCTATGAACTCAGTTTCCCAATATTGTAAGGCATTGAAATACAAAAACGAAGCCAATGGATTGTGTTGCGCAAATGGAAAGGTGAAATTGATACCATTGCTTCCACCTCCAGAGCCATTGTACTCATTGGTTGTAGGAAAAGGAACAGATTCCATACACTTTTTAAAGAATATTCAACAATACAACAACTGCTTTCAAATGACTTCATTTGGAGCAACAAAAGTAGTTCAGGAAAATTTCATGCCCACTTGTAAGATACAAGGTCAAATATATCACAGAGCAGGTTCTCTGTTACCAGTGCCAGATAGCGAGTACAAGTTTTTGCAAATGTATTTCATGGGAAATTCTCCACAAGAAATCAATCTTCGTTGTGCACATAACAATTCAGTGAAAAGGTCAATAGTTGTACAATTACAAACTTGTTTCATGAACACAATTAATTATATTATTTAAAAGTGCAATGGATATGATGCCATCTGATCACAAAATTGTTATCAGAGCTGATAAGACTCCCGTGGGCCAACATGCAGAACGTTTTAATGCACCTACTATCGATGAAGTTGCCATTGTTGTAGTTGGAGGAAATTTGGAGTCACGTGATATTGTTTTACATAGTCGAAATAATCAATTACAACGTATTAAGGAAACACATCGCTCAAATGATGCACTGCAATATCCCATTACATTTTGTCAAGGAGAAGATGGCTACGATTTCTCAATCAAGATGATAAATTCCATTACAGGTTCTGAAATCAACAAAAAAGTTAGTTCAATGAACTATTATTCATACCGCCTAATGATCAGAGAAAATGAAGATAATCACATCTTGAAATGCCGGCGATTATGTCACAAATATGTTGTTGATATGTATGTAAAGATTGAAACGGAGAGATTAACATTCATCAGGTTGAATCAGACCAAACTTCGATCTGAAGAGTATATTAACCTTCGAGATGCAATTAATTCTGATGGAAATGCAGAAAATGTTGGCCGGATAACTATTCTTCCAGCAACCTACATCGGAAGTCCTCGGCATATGCATGAATATGCTCAAGATGCCATGTCCTATGTTAGGCATTATGGCACAGCAGATTTATTCATTACATTTACATGCAATCCACAATGGATAGAAATTAAACAAGCGTTATTCCCTGGCCAATCACCTATTGATCGTCATGACATTACAGCAAGAGTCTTCAGACAAAAGTTGAAATCTTTAATGGATTTAATTGTAAAACATTGTGTGTTTGGTGAGACACGCTGCTGGATGTATTCTGTAGAGTAGCAGAAACGTGGATTGCCGCATGCACATATTTTGATGTGGTTGGTTTGAAAAAATTAGGCCAAATGAAGTTGAAGTCATATCAGCTGAAATCCCTAATGAACAATTAGATCCTGGCTTGCATGAAGTAGTTATCAAAAACATGATACATGGTCCATGTGGAACACTTAATCAAAATGCACCGTGTATGGTAGATGGTAAATGTTCAAAGCGCTATCCACGGACATTAATATTGGAAACAATTACTGGAAATGATGGTTATCGTCGGCAATCACTAGCAGACAATGGAAGATCAACAATTGTCAAAGTAAATCAACAAGATATTGAAATAGATAATCGTTGGATTGTTCCATATTCACCGATCTTCTCAAAAACTTTCAAAGCACACATCAATGTTGAATCTTGCTATTCAGTAAAATCTATTAAGTACATATGTAAATACGTAACCAAAGGAAGTGATATGGCTGTGATTGGATTTGGCGCAGATAATTTAAATGATGAAGTAATCCAATACCAAATGGGCCGTTATGTTAGCGGTAATGAAGCATTTTGGGGGTTTTTATTCTTTTCCAATTAAAAAAAGACACCCCACAGTTGTTCACTTAGCCGTACACTTAGAGAATGGACAAAGAGTGTATTTTACAGCTCAGAATGCAATACAGAGAGCTCACCAGCCACCATCTACTACCTTAACCAGTGCTGGTGTACCCGGCGTTGCTGGGGTTTATAGTAAATTATTAGACAGGGAGAGGAATTTCATTTTTTTAATACCCTGCGGTGGGGCCTACACTTATCTCTTCCGTTGTATCCCTTCTCCGCCCTGCTCCTCCCTGCCATGCTATGCCCGGCCACACTTCGATAGCCCTGTCGTCTCTTCACCCTCATTTGGAAATTTCCGGTCTACCTCGCTCACTTTTTCACAACAAATTATATTTTTCTTATTTGGGGTTTCAGCTCCTAAACTTTCTTCACTTTATAACTAAAACAATAAACAATTCTAAACTACAGAATAAAATACTTGGAGACTCACGTATATTTTGTGTTTTTTTGTGGTGTTTCATATATTACTTCCAATACTGGCAATAAATTGTCACATTGTAAAACTTACTCTTTTTTATATTTTGTCTTCTCTTGTATTCATAAACAAATATTTGAAATTGATCTGTCAAATCGTGACCTTGAAGGGACTGGCTGTTTTAAGCGAAGTTTAACATGCCAGAGTTCTCGCACGGAGACGCTAGAAGGTAGATATGGAATATGAATGTATATGCCAAAACGTAATTGACGAATCATAATCATAAAAGTAAATGAAAGTCAATATTGAACGTAATTGCCAGTATTTATAATTATTTTGAAGACGACCAATATATATGTTTAAACTACATGTAGAATAAAACTTATTTTTTTAAGGTAAATCAATTAATCATAACATTGAAGCATGAGAATACTGATCCATCGACATGTATATTATGTGTACACACTAAATTGACAATCTTCTGAACAAAACCAGATTAGCTTCATTATTTGATCTGAAGGGTACTAGGTAGAGTTTACAAAGCATTTCCACCCGAAATTTTACCATTTTTAACATGCTGTTTCTCTTCAGCTATTTTATGTAATGCAGTGAAAACTTGTACAATTGCAAAACAAATGATTATGAACAATATGGTGTAAAGTAAATTAATCTGCATCAACTCTATCATATTTTAGAAATAAATAACTAGCAATCAACAATCGTAAAGACAATTTGCATCTCTACTTTTAGGTACCTTTTGCTGAAAAACTATCAACTTTAGCAACTTTTACTCCTTATTCAAAAATGTTCCATATTAATAGTTTAATACATTCAGTGAAATATTTTACAACTACACCTTCACACTTTTTGATAAAAACATTTTGAATTATACATTAACTTTACACCTCTAAAAAATGGGGTATTATTATTTTTTTAAATAATAGTTATCACTTAAGCAAGTTAAATATTCACTGACTGGAAAGAAAATTTCATTCTCTGTATTTTAAAAAAGAATGAAGTTGTTAAGACTAATAGTTCCTGAGATATAGGTTCCTGAATAAGAACAAAATCAACTTTCGGAAAACGGCAAAAAACTAACAACACGCTAATACTCAGCTACAAACACGAGCACCTAACCACACAAAATCACATGTAACTCGTAAACAAAACGCGTACACAGACGGCTAGCGCATGGTGGAAATAACACCATGGGCTAGCGAGTGTCACTTGTTCCCAGGCAACCAACAAAACTACCAACAAGCGAAACAACAGAAATTAAAACCCTAGAAGCGACATTTCGATAATATGAAGTTGCGAATCGAGTGCAATGTGCTGAAAGGGGGCGCGGTCCGGTTGTGCCATATTTAAATGTCGCTTTAGGGCATTTAAACACGCCAAAAGTAAACAAAATATATATTAGTGTATTCAGCATTTAATTCCGAATCGTTTGCAACTAAAACCCAAAAATCGATTTTTTGAGCCTAAAACTCTACCCAGTGTCCTTAAGGGATAGGGCGCGTCAATGAACCATCACGTAGATAGAATGAAGTATAGGTTATACACGTACAATGTTAGCAATGGCTGCAATAATAACTACAGAAGTAATTAGCGAAAGATTCATGGGCTATCACCAGATATTTGATTATGGGAGCTCCCGAATAATTTAGTGTAATCTAGGAATATAGTTAAGAACAGATGTTGATTTATATCGATATAGTATTACTTAAGGTTGAAGATTCATGTATTTACTGGTATCAGATTTTCTTTATGCTTATTTCTCTTTGACGAATAAATGTGTGATTACAAAGTGGCAAATTGGTGATTAACGAACTGTATAAAGAAAAAAAAGATAGCAAAAACAGCCAACATCTTCCTTATAAAGGCGCTCCCACCTAAAAAATCCCTTGTCCCTTTATCATTTTAGAAACAGCAAATATTGCTATTAAAATTCAATATGTGGTCACTGCCTCAATCGATGTGAATTCCTAATTGGGAAAGTGAGGTAAGTACAGTCACAATATATATATATATATATATATATATATATATATATATATATATATATATATATATATAAAATACATTGTAGATTACTGTACATTCTGTACTATATATTATTGTACATTGCACTGTCTCAACCTACCTCATTTTTGTACAAATTCAAACTCCAATGTTTTATAGCCACTTTGTATATACCACGGATTAAGGATAATGCATGTACTTTGTCATCTTTACCACTTTAGTTACCGATTTCTTCCAAATATTCCACCAATGTTCAGAACTAACAAATCACCACCGTTCATACAGGGACATTACATAACCTTATTCAAAGTCCAATGAATCTCGTAATAATTCTGGACATTGATGAAACCAGTAGTAGATCTCAGACGTCATCCTCTGGTGGCGCACGGCTAAACTATTGACTTTGATGCGCTCTTGAATCTGTGATGTAAAGCTATGCCAAAAATGTCGAGAAAAGTAATTATTTTGTAAATATATTACGGTTTATGGTTGTAAATCATAGACTATAGTACTCCAGACCTTTAAAAGAAGTTGCACAAAAGTTTCATCGGCATTGGTTCAGTAGATTCAGAGATTACCGCGTTGAAAGACAACGCACTTTTGTCTTTATATATTAGTATAGATATAGATATAGATATTGTGACCGTCCGTTTTCTTATGCTTCGAAAACGTGTCACATGAAACCTAAGAGAGCGAGAGAAATGAGCAGTTTGAACGCGCGCCAACGCGGAAGAATACGAAAGAATGCTAACTGAAAATTAGGTCAATAGAGATCGCCACGATAGATCGTGCGAGACCGGTAGTCAGACGAAAGAAAAAGTTCTTTCTGAGGTTAGCAGCTGAACTGGGCAGACGTAATGACAACGACACGCCAGGGATTCATATTGCAGCGGACTTCAGATTGGCATCTTTTATAAAACTCTTCAGGAAGATAAGAAGAGGTAAATATCCCATTATAAATTGATTTGAACGTAATATTGAGAGAAAGATAAGAGACGTTGTGAATTTATAATAGGAGAATGAAGGGAGAGGAGGTTTTGAACATGTGGCAGTAAATTAATAGTTGCATTCATTTTTTCTTTCCAGTTTTATTATTTGCTCTCTTAAATTTTGTGCTCGTACAAAATAGGTTGATCTCTGGATTTAATTCAACACTCTAAATATCCAGTTGGTTATTAAGTCATAATTGGAAGTCAATTAAAATTTATATGAGTACGAAAGAATTTAAACCTTGTACGAGACGGAGAACGCGTTTCTGGTGGGCAACTGTGTTCTCAACCCGAAGCTCCGACGCTCCAAGGCCACGAACACCGAGGAAAGGGTAGAAGAAAACACAGCTGATTTCCCGACGCGGCCGAGAAGAATAAAAGTAAGGTCGTGCCAAATGAACTGTTTTTATATTGAAAGGAGTAATTCATTTTAAACAGAAAGCTTATTCTGATTTTTTTTACGTAGAAAGAGGGAGAGTAACATATTTGCTATGCTAAAAGATAAAGAAAGTAAAAGTACATTTGTTTCCTATTTCTAGCACGTGAGGACAGAATCAATCTTTTCTTTTAAAAGGATTCGAAAATGTGATATTGTAAATTAGTGAATAAGAGTCTGAGTAAGAGACGAATTACAATATTAATTATTCTTTGAAATTTTAGAGAGAGATAGAGTATTTCATTTTAAAGCAGTGTTAGTTCAAAATTACTAGCTTTGATTTTCAATTTGTTTTCTTTTGTATAAAGTAATTATTTTTAACGATTCTCAGAATTGCTGAAAGTGTGTGTTTATTGAAAAATTGTGTTATAAATGAGAGTAACAAGTTGTGTATCGAGTCATTAGTGTTGGGTTTTTTCTTCCAGCCAGTCATAATTATTCTGTATTTGATTTTTTGAGTATCATTTCATTTAATTGTCACAGCTGCAATATTTCTAGAATATACTGAAATAAGTGAAAAGTGATTCTAACTCGAGTTTTTAGTAATTTGCATCCAATCCAAAACGTTCTTCACGACCCTGACCCCCCCTATTCTTTTTTTTATTATTTGTGTCCACACTGGGACGTCTTACTGAGCTACCTGACCATCCGGCGAATTGTCTTCGCCACCCCCAAGACGTCTCAGGTCGGGTGCTGGCCTTACGGCTTGAAACCGACGCGTGGGTCGCAATATAGATATACGAGGGCTGTTTGATAAGTTTGGTAAAAACGGAAGAAAAAAAATTTAAGAAAAAAACTTATCATATTTTTCAAGGTAGTCTCCTTCTCGGTCTATACACTTTGCCCAGCGAGTTTCCAATTTTTTCATCCCATCGCAAAAATAGGATTTGTCAAACTCTGCAAAATACCCGTTTACAGCAGCAATCACTTCCTCATTTGAGGAAAATTTTTGCCCACCAAGCCAAATTTTCAAATTGGGGAATAGAGAGAAATCAATCGGGGCTAAATCCAGCGAATATGGTGGATGATGGACCAGTTCGAGTCTTAACTGATGCACTTTCGCCATTGTGACTGCTGCTGTGTGGGATGGAGCATTGTCTTGGTGGAACAGCACTGTATTGTGCGACAATCTTGGCCGTTTTTCTATCAATTTCTGTTTTAAACTATCCAATAATGAAGCATAATGGCACCCAGTTATGGTTCTGCCCTTTTCCAAATAATCTATACGGATTACACCCTGATAATCCCAAAAAACCGTTGCCATCACCTTTCGTGCAGACAAAATTGTCTTCGCCTTCTTCGGTGCACTCTCACCAGTTTTGAATCTTTTTTGGTTTCGGGAGTGTAGTGGTGGATCCATGTTTCATCCACGGTGTCGAATCTGCGCCAAAAGACGTCGTCCTGCGTTCTGCTCATTTCGCCTTAACATTGTCAAATTTTGCTTCGAAATGTTCTTTCGAGTCAGTTTTTGATCCAAAGTGAGCAATCGCAGCACCCATCTCGCGCACATCTTTTTCATGCTCAGTTTTTTTTAATTGAATTGAATTTGCCTTATTTTACGTGGCGAGACTCAGGCCATGAGGCCTGCTCTACCGTCTGACCACGCAAATTCCGCTACGCTCCTTTCACCAACCATGGGAGAAAGAAGGTATTACTTGGGCGACGAAACAGGCGATTGAATTTAGCTCAGAGGCGTCATTTAGGCTTGAGGATCTTTTACATGCAGTAAATCTACTAACATGGGACAGCCGGCTTTACTTCCCCTCCGAAGGAAGGCGTACGAAGAATTTTTTCGCCCTTAAAAATCCACGGCTTCGATCGGGTTCGAACCCGCAAACTTGGGTATAACAGTCCGATACGCTAACCGTTACACCATCGCCGCCGCCAGTTTTTCGTGCAAGATGAAGTGCACTCTTTCAGTTGAGATGCCAACAGTATCAGCAATCTCACGCACTTTCACTCTGCAATCTTTCATTACCAGATCGTGCACTTTTTCCACGGTTTTCGGTGTGGTGACCTCAACTGGCCGACCAGAGCGGACTTCATCTTCTGTGCTTCTGCGATCACGTTTGAACTCATTAATCAACAAGTAAATTGTCTTCAATGCTGGCGCAGAGTTTACATGTACTTCATCTAACTCATTTTTGATCAGCGATGCTGTCCAGCCCTTCAAATAAAAATGTTTAATCACAGCACGAAACTCATTTTTCTCCATCTACTACGGCGTACGTCAAACTCACGCTTTCAGTTGGTTGCCAATAATTAACTACGCGTCGTATTTGTTTAAAAAGTAAAACAGCTGTCTACAAAGAATCGTTCTTTCTAACAATACACATGTTTAACAACTATGCGCGCTCTTTCATAGAAATTTACCAGACTTATCAAACGACCTTCGTAGATATAGATTTTGAAGCATTGAATGTCGCCTAGTTGATAGAAACTAGATGAGCCTAGTCTCTCCTTCAATTAGTATCCATTTTTATGGAAAATCGCTGAGTGGTTGGTCTCGTAATTGAGATACATAATTTACGAGGAAGTAATATAGTCAAACAATGCAAGAAATATTCGGTGGTTACAGATATAATATATATGATTCCCCGAAATAGAAAAGAGGAAAAGCGTCGGAAAATGTAGCCATTCTCAACAAGGAAAGAAACAGTAGCAACGCAGATACCTATTCCCAATATCCCGAATGCTTCTTTGAGTGATTTCAACCCTACAGGATCTACTGGTTCGTGAGACGCCTTAAAATGGAAATTGCCACAGATACGTACACTTCCTCGAAAAAAAGGTTCATTTTTACAAAATATTTGTTTGATTTTCTTTCTCAACCCCGCTTCTATCAGATGTTGCATGCCTCTGTTAACTTTCTCAGCATGAATCCAATTCTTTCTAATCACAAATGACACATAACGTGGTCTTAGTAGACAAGGGGAAATTCGTTTGAAATTCCGACCAACCTGTCTTTCCATCATTTCTTTTGAAAGGCCTTCCATGCTTTCAACAAATAAAACTGCTTGTTGGTCTGTACCGATGAAAGGTTCAGGTGATACTCCTAATTTATCCCTCAATGACCTGTGTACACCCGTTTGTAGTTCTTCGGGAAAATACTCAAAGACGTCGCTTGTCCCCAATGATGGAACTATACTTGAAATGGTCGCATTTAGTTCTTCTAGAGTGCTTATCTCCTTCTGTGGCACAGGAGCAAGAATAGATCCAGTGAGATCTCCACCGATGAAGTTCCAAAGAAAGAAACTTAGAACACTCATCCACACCATGAGGCGACGCAATTTGTCGTCATATCCTCCTGTTATGAGGCTCTCTACTACTTCGAGCACTGACAGAAAGATATCCTTTCCATAACCGATAGTAGCTGCAAGAATAAATGTTACAACACAGACAGCTGTCCACAGCCAAATGGGAAGAGGCACATTTAAGAAAATGCTTTGTTCAACCGGAAAAGGTTTAGGCACCATGAAACACAAGTCGTCCTTCTCATGGGAATATAACATACTCAAGTTAGAAGAAACAAAACCGCCCATGTAGACGGGTACCATGTGAATGTCTATTTCACCCTTTATTAGTTTCTTAAGGTTTTTTCTTCCCCATCCATAGGTAACTGCCTTACATTTCAATCGCAATCGATGCGTTATCGTCCTTAGAATAATAGAATCGTAAGGGAGATAACTTGGGATGACTTCGTTCTTGCTACACCACTTGCGACTTAAAAGAAAGTCGTAAAAACCGTAGGTCACTGTATTCTGATGTTTCAGTTGTAATTTAATACTAGTCTTAGAATTATTATTAGACACATTTAACAAGAATCTATTGGTATCCAAATTGTCCTTTTTTAAAAGTTGAATGATATCTAGTCGTGATGAAATTGTTATCAATGGATGGAAAATTATTAGATATAGTAAGAAGGATATTATTAAGTTTTTCATATTTCTTTCACAAATAGTAATTAAACTTATGAAAAGTTATAACAAAATATACACGAAATGTGTAAGTATTGTAACTTTAAAAATGTATTTTAAATAGTAAATTATAAATTACTTTAATAACAACTGATTGTAAAGTTTTTTTCGTTAACACTCTTTGAGATAAAATAAAAAAGAAATGTTGGACTTCTCCGACACCGAAATCCTATCAAATGAACTAAAATGATACGTTCTTCAGGAGCACTTGGAAATACAGTTAAATGTGGTAGAAATTTGGATTGTAGTAGGTATCGTCCACGTTAGATAGTACAGGTATTTTCCAATATGTATTTGACCTGTAGGTGAAAAAATTATAATTCCGTACTTGTTGATTAGACGAACTTGCCGATTCCTCCAGATAACCTGGAAAACAAATTACTAATTGTAAAAACATACAGAAGAACACCAGTATTTTAACGAAATATGAGAGGGTTTAAAATTTACGTTTAAATCTACTGATGAAAAATGATTTCACTATGGTAGTTTCCAGGGAATTAAATCATATTCTTTATAAATACTATGAGCTATAGTCTTATAGCAAACTATCTATTTAACAAATTACATATGTGCATATAAATTAATAAAAATATCCATCTCCGGTCATGTAAAAAAAGCTACGGTTTGTTCGGTACACATGATTGTGGAAAGAATAAATAAAAATAAAATATTTTCAATTTTGACTAAAATGCAAATATTTGATAGTGTTTTATTTCAGTCTTACGATGCGCCAGGATAGTTGATCTTGGTTGGTTGTTAGAGATTCCGGGCGCGTCAACTACTGAGGTCATTAGTCCCGTAAGTGCAGTGCATATTTGTTTTCAAAAAGGGGTGGCGATCTTCCCATAGTTGGTGGCGAGATCCGGCGCCGACCTACAGTCGCCTAGCGGGGCTTTCCTCAACTCGGTACCTCTTGCCAGCGGGGAACCGACCCATCCGGGACACGGTTTATGCTCCCGACCGGTCTTTCGGCATGTGTGGTAGTGTAGTGGATGTTAGTGTAAGGGTGCGTAAGGGCTGAGAGATGGACAAGGAAGGGAAAAGAAAGATAGCGGTGGGTCCGTGATCCTGCTTCGATATTCGCCTTGTGTTAATCGGAGAAACCACGGAAAACTACCGATCAGAGACGTCGAAGACTACAATTCTCCTCCAGAGACTGAATTCGACCTAACTGACGAGCTAGTGTTGAAAACCTTACTACCACCGTCCGGAGTCAAACCTAGGATCTTCCGGTCAGAGGGGGTGCTGTAGATAGTTGGCCATGATTACACCGGTGCTTTTAACACACTTTACGTAATGCGGCACAGAGCAATCACCAAATAAGTGTGTGCGATTTATAAAACCTCCTTTTTAGATCTAAAGTACAAAACTACAGAACACACGCTCTATTTGTGAATTTCTTGATATGTAAAGAATTATTGTACTTTATTCTATTTCTATATTAGGTTACTGCACTTTTTGCGAAGAATGATTTTGTAAATTATTTATTGTGGAATTGTGAGATTTCAGATTTGTTCGTCGTGATGTGTGAAATTGATGAACTGATGTATTTTCTACAACCGAAATGGGTGATTTATTTTGATGTGAAAAAATCACAAGTGTTTACACAACCATATCGATGTAAAGCCATACCTCCAAATGGCTTCATGTATATATGAGACAGCTGAAACGTCCATTGTGCTTAGCCTCTCCCGTGGACACGAAATGTTGATTGTTCTCTGTGTGTGTTTTGGCACATGCGTATGTTAACTGAATCGAAAATATATGATTTCATCAATTGAATTCGTATACTTTTATACACACGAATGGTTTCAGAAGGCAAGTAGAATTAGTCAATACGAGGCTCCGACCACTGGCCTCCATTCCGTGAAAAATAAACAATCCAGAAACAACTTCTTTGAATCATGGAAGCCTTTTGATAACTATTTCATATGGTGTATAGGAATTACAAGGTTTGGGGTTACAAGGTATATTTTATATTTATTACACTTCGAATATTAAAAAATAAGCAAGAATAAATAGAATCTTTCGTTCCATTAGAATCTTATTACATGAATTGCTAGTTAGTTATTGGTCATGCTGTTTCTACAAAGGAATAAAAAATACAATTTGTGTATTCATACCATTTAAATGTATGTGATGTGTCCGTGATTTTATACACTTCATTACATTTAAAACACTTTCCGTGTATTTATACTTATATATGTACTATTCCAAACATCCCAGTACCGCCACATATTCGACCGACGTGCCGTGAATCCGGAGATGGGGATGTGCGCAAGGGCGTGGCCTGTGAGGGAACGCTCTATGAGGTGCTGACCACAACGCCGTGACACATTTTCAGGGGACAGTGTGCCTCAAGGTTCTGTCCCAAGGCGTCGTTGACGTCATGTTTCCTCCAACGAAGGAGAAAAGTCGAGTGCATTGTTTTTTTGAAAAAAAAAAAACGAAACTCCCTTTCATTGCGAAACGCCGACGTGTGGCCATCGTCCGAATCGCCAACGAAACATTCGGCTGGAGCAGCCGTCTTGTATTAAAGTTTGCTACAGCAAAGACACGTGAACTAACCGTTTGGCGGAGTGATAATTAAGATAGTATTTGAAGATGAAATTGAAACATTATTCTAGTGTAATAAATTGAAGTAGAAGGAGAAAAGGGTGAAGGTGGAAGAGATTTGCATTAGACAGAAAGAAGCTCTATGAAAGTGTAATTATTCTGGCGGCCGCGAATCAACCGATTTACTGCAGGTGCGTCTACAGAACTACATAAAAACTATGAACTTTCATTAACTGGAGTGCGAGCGAGTCGGTTTCGAGCGAGTCGGTTTCGAGCGAGTCGGTTTCGAGCGAGTCGCTTTCGAGCGAGTCGCTTTCGAGCGAGTCGCTTGGGAACGAGTCGCTTTCGAGCGAGTCGCTTTCGAGCGAGTCGCTTTCGAGCGAGTCGCTTTCGAGCGAGTCGCTTTCGAGCGAGTCGCTTTCGAGCGAGTCGCTTTCGAGCGAGTCGCTTTCGAGCGAGTCGCTTTCGAGCGAGTCGCTTTCGAGCGAGTCGCTTTCGAGCGAGTCGGTTTCGAGCGAGTCGGTTTCGAGCGAGTCGGTTTCGGGCGAGTCGGTTTCGAGCGTGTCGGTTTCGAGCGAGTCGGTTACGAGCGAGTCGGTTTCGAGCGAGTCGGTTTCGAGCGAGTCGGTTTCGAGCGAGTCGGTTTCGAGCGAGTCGGTTTCGAGCGAGTCGGTTTCGAGCGAGTCGCTTTCGAGCGAGTCGCTTTCGAGCGAGTCGCTTTCGAGCGAGTCGCTTTCGAGCGAGTCGCTTTCGAGCGAGTCGCTTTCGAGCGAGTCGCTTTCGAGCGAGTCGGTTTCGAGCGAGTCGGTTTCGAGCGAGTCGCTTTCGAGCGAGTCGCTTTCGAGCGAGTCGCTTTCGAGCGAGTCGCTTTCGAGCGAGTCGCTTTCGAGCGAGTCGCTTTCGAGCGAGTCGCTTTCGAGCGAGTCGCTTTCGAGCGAGTCGCTTTCGAGCGAGTCGGTTTCGAGCGAGTCGGTTTCGAGCGAGCGAGTCGGTTTCGAGCGAGTCGGTTTCGAGCGAGTCGGTTTCGAGCGAGTCGGTTTCGAGCGAGTCGGTTTCGAGCGAGTCGGTTTCGAGCGAGTCGGTTTCGAGCGAGTCGGTTTCGAGCGAGTCGGTTTCGTGCGAGTCGGTTTCGTGCGAGTCGGTTTCCAGCGAGTCGGTTTCGAGCGAGTCGGTTTCGAGCGAGTCCGTTTCGAGCGAGTCGCTTTCGAGCGAGTCGCTTTCGAGCAGAGTCGGTTTCGAGCGAGGAGTCGGTTTCAGGCGAGTCGGATTCGTGCGAGTCGGTTTCGAGCGAGTCGGTTTCAGCGAGCCTCGGTTTCGAGCGGCGGAGTCGGTTTTTTTTCGAGCGAGTCGGTTTCGAGCGAGTCGGTTTCCCGAAGCGAGTCGGTTTCGAGCGAGTCGGTTTCGAGCAGGAGTCGGTTTCGAGCGAGTCGGTTTCGAGCGAGTCGCTTTCGAGCGAGTCGCTTTCGAGCGAGTCGCTTTCGAGCGAGTCGCTTTCGAGCGAGTCGCTTTCGAGCGAGTCGCTTTCGAGCGAGTCGCTTTCGAGCGAGTCGCTTTCGAGCGAGTCGCTTTCGAGCGAGTCGGTTTCGAGCGAGTCGGTTTCGAGCGAGTCGGTTTCGGGCGAGTCGGTTTCGAGCGTGTCGGTTTCGAGCGAGTCGGTTACGAGCGAGTCGGTTTCGAGCGAGTCGGTTTCGAGCGAGTCGGTTTCGAGCGAGTCGGTTTCGAGCGAGTCGGTTTCGAGCGAGTCGGTTTCGAGCGAGTCGGTTTCGAGCGAGTCGGTTTCGAGCGAGTCGGTTTCGAGCGAGTCGGTTTCGAGCGAGTCGGTTTCGTGCGAGTCGGTTTCGAGCGAATCGGTTTCGTGCGAGTCGGTTTCCAGCGAGTCGGTTTCGAGCGAGTCGGTTTCGAGCGAGTCG